>PVKS010036730.1:0-19147 GCA_004027875.1 Aplodontia rufa
ATTCAATCTGGAACTTGGATCTATCTACCAAGAAAGTTACTTTTTTTTTGTCTTTTTAAAGAGAGAGAGGGACAGTGAGAGAGAGAGAGAAAGAAGGGGAGAGAGAAATTTAGATTTTCATGTGGATTTCGTTGCTCTGACACCATTGTGTACGTGGGTGCTGGGGTTTGAACCTGTGTACTTGCACATGCCGGGCAAGCGCCAAAACTATTGAGCCACTGCTCCAGCCCAGTTACTCACTTTTATAACTTTCCTTTAGGCAAAGAAACATTTCTTTAAATTCCACATTACTTGAAATGAGAGAAATAGATTTCCATATCCCTTAAATCTTTGAAAACTTTTTTTTTCAGTAACTCTAGAGTCTTCCTGGGAAATTGATGTAGATACTTCAAAGTAAACGTGTAGTAGCTCCAGTCCTGTTATAAATACATTTGGTCCGTTTTTATTAGAAGATTTCATTCTTTCATTGAATATGCCCTCACAGTCACTAGGTAAGTCCTTCCTGGCTGATAACAAGGTGGGCTGAAGCACAAAAGACTGGCGTCAGGGCTCTGAGTAAGAGGGGCCATGCCAAGGGGGCCCTAGCCGAGTCTCCAGCCCCCCATTACTTCAGCCTTCCTCCTTGCTGCTCCGTATTTGCGCTACATCTTTCACTTGAACTTATTCTGAAGGTGAACAATATCCGTCACCTGCAGATGTTAATCCTGAACACCAACACAGTAAAATATTTGCTTCGACAAATGAAAATATTTGATGATGATTAAAATAAATTGCAATATTATAGAAGAATTCGTGTGACTCATTTCTCTTTTGTTCTGGATTATAATTACTTTGAAAGTTGAGATGCAGTAAAGTTCAGGAAGTTTCTATTTTAAACTAGACTTAGATGGTTTTCATGTTAAGGAATTGCTCATTCGATAATCATTTCTACCTTTGTAAATAACTACCTTTCATTTGCAAATTGCTTTTAGGTCTGAAGAGGATATTTTCTGAAGAAGGTGAAAGTAGCTTATGGTGTTTATTGGATAATAATTGATAATCTAGGGAAGTTAAACAAACACCCTTCAGATGCTCAGTTATTGTAGGCTACTACCAGGCAGATATGAATCTTCAGTTGCCCCTAGTGTTGAAATCCACTTATGATGACTTTGAGAAAAGTCATGCTTGCGTGACATAAATTCCTGTCCACAAGTTCTCGTGTGAAACCTTTTCCAATTTTTTCATATCATGCTTCAAAATTCTTCTGTCTCCGAATGAAAAGAGAGAAATTTGACTAGAGAAAATATGACCCCAAAGCTATCAATGGTGTGTCCAGCCGGGGTCCAGGTCCTTGGAGTCCCAAACAAAGAATTGAGCAAGACATACAGAAGTAAAAGGAAAAATACAAATTCAATGAAGGCAAAGGGGAAATAGCACTCTGAAAGGTAGAGAGAGGGCCGAGCAAGAGGGAGAGGCTCAAGGCCCTGTCGTCTGGAAATTAGTGAAAAAAAAGAAAAAATATATATGTATATATACTGAGCTGGGAGGCATTCTCTACCCTACACAGACTGGATTGAAGACCTTGCCCCATTTATTCCCATTGGTTGCCTCTTAATATCTGATTAGAATAGTGACCAATTTTCCCCCCTTCGGTTACTTTAGAAATCCCGATTACAGGGGCTGGAGCGGTGGCTCGGTGGTTACTGCGCTTGCCCAGCATGCTCAAGTACACAGGTTCAAACCCCAGCACCCACGTACACAACTGAGTGTCAGAGCAACGAAAGCCATGTGAAAAACTCAATAAAAATTGATTCTCTCTCTCACTGTCCTTCTTTCTCTCTCTCTTTTTTTCTTTTACTGTCCTTCTCTTTAAAAAAAAAAAAGAAAAAGAAAAAGAAATTCTGATTACAATACTGTCCGTGGTACCCCCATGGGACATCTTAGAATACTAAATCATGGGTAGTAAGTCCTCTGTGGCGGGGACTTGTCACGGCAGGGGGACTCATCCTAAATGGGAACATGGTGACTCCTCTCCCGGTCTTGTCCTCCAGTGGCAGTTTTCTTGTACCCTGCCTCTGCCATCTTGGAGTCCCTGAACTCCTACCCAACACCAAGACGCTGCAAAACGCCTGTCCCTGGCTAAGGCCTCTGGCCCTCTGCCCTCGCCTCCACTCACTGAAGCAAGCTTGCATGTTTCCTTCACCATACCAAGAGGTTCTCAGCCCTCTAACAACGCTCCAGGCCTGTCCTCATTTTGACAATTCAATTGCATTGTCCTTTGATAATAAAAATCAATTGTCTTTTTAAAAAAAAAAAACTTCCTTTTTCATTTTTTCTAATAATTCAGAAGTGGAAACCTTTTGATGTTTCATTAAAACGTTTTGCAGGTTTATCCCATTCTGATGGAGATTTTCTTCCAGCTGCCCGTGAGCAGTGGGGTGAAGCCCACAGGCACAGCAGGAGAGGTGCAGATGGAAGTGGCTCCCTGGGACTGGTTCTCACTGCACTGAAATGTGACAGGTGTGCAGTTAACCTTTCGGATTCAGAAACCTGCTGTTTATATAGGTGAGCGTAATGAACCAGGGAGAAGCTGGCCTAGCTGGCAGCTTCATTAACATGCGTAGCTTGACTGCGGAATAGAACGATCACATTCATACCTGTCAATTTTGCTGTCAAAGCAATTTTCTTGACTTTGTGTTTGCATAAAGTAGATTGCAGGTGAGATTTAATGTTTTTCCAGAGCAGTCTCATCTCTTCAAATATTTAAGATAAACTATAAATCTTTAATTCTGTGATTTGTAAATTCTCAATATACATATATATTATATATATATAATATAGAAAGAACTTGATATATATTGTATATAAGGCTCTATTAGTAATATATCTATTAATTTATTCACAGTTGAATAATAATTTAGTGATTACATATGCATACATACAAATGGTGGTAAAAATTTTTATAATATTAAAAATCACTCCATTGATTTTTGTAAATGATCTTGATGATAAAAGATGATATCAGCATTTCCTTTAGATAATTAAGTTCTTAAAGAAATTTGTCACCACCTCACCCTCACAGATCTTCAGGAAATTTGGAATAAATAAACAATGCTCCTTTAGGGTATTGAGAAATGTTTTAAGGTTTTATAAATTAAGACTGAAACGGATCACTAAGTGGGTCCCAGAACAGAGAGAGAGAGAGAGAGAGAGAGAGGAACTGAAAGTACCTGGGAGCAATGTTATCAAAGACGTTGAAGTGCGGGTGGGGGGTGCTCAGAAAATTCAGTCACCTGAGCCCAGTGAGCACAGAAAGTAAGAAGTCCTGTCCAGAGACCTGTCTCCAAAATCCTTAAAAAAAATGAAAGTGAGGAATCCTAGAAACTGCTAGGGGCCCAAATGAGACAGCTGTGCCAAGGTCAAACCCAGAGGGTGGTGGCGAAGTTCACCATTCTGCCATGATTGCTTTCCTAGGGCTCGTTTTCCTCGTCTCTAGGACAAGAAGGCTGGACCAGATAAAATATAGGCCCTCGCCAAGGTCCCTGTCTCTGTGAGGACAGTCCCATGGTAGAAGGGTCTGTGTACTTCACACGGCTGTCCTGGCACCGTGACCTCAGAGACACGAGGACACAGTTTAACCTCATGCATCTACAGACCCAGGGTCACCTCAATGCTCCAGTGCCCATTAAGGGGACCCAAGCCATCCATCCACTTTTTCTTTAGAGACGAAATGACAGGACGGATAATCTGTTTGGTTTTTTAGCCCCCTGTTTGCTCACGACCTGGCTTCCCTTTTCATATCAGAATCAGAGTTCTCATTTCTTAAAAGACATTGCTTTGACACAAATGGGAATTACTTTTGCCTTCTGTGAGAAAGAGGATTTTCCCTCCAATTTCGTGGAGGTTAACTTCCAAATCACAGATGAAGGTCTCACCAGTTATAGTGGTGTCAGTATTTTCTGGACAGGACCTTTCTTTCTTTCTTTTTTTACTTTCCTCTAGGGGACTTTGGAAAGAGCAGATTTTTATCTAATGTGAAAAATCAAAGTGATTTTCTTTCTTACATAGAACTACCTGTTTTATTAGAAATCATATCAATAGATTATTAAGACTCCTGCTATTTTATAGGAGTATTATAAAGTCTAAGAAGAGTTACAACAATACAAGTAGGTATAATATGATAAATGAACTGAAATATAAATGAACTGCATAATATGTGCATATCTGTGTCATACAGTAGTTTTTATTATTTGCACTGATAAATCAAATAATAATATTAAACCAATTTAGCTTGCTAAACTACATGATTCTTTGCATATTCTTCAGAGGGCAGATAAGGGGTCAATGAAGAGTCACCCTCCTAGTGGACCAGACAAGCTCCAGGGGACAGGACAAACATGCTCTGAGGTTTATGACTTAAACACATCATAGAAACTGCTGTGATTTTTACCCATTCTTAAAATTAGCCTGCCCAGGTCTGACTCCTGATTCGAATGCAGTGAGGATCAACTACAGTATATACCTTCCCATTGCACGGGCTACTCAGAGTTTCTTGGTCTATTTCTTCCTTCCACCTTCAGTATTCTTACAGTGGTCGAAAAGAACCAGTTATGAGCAATTAGGGAAAGCTCAACTAGTGTCCGTGTCCTTCCTTGATATTGATATCACTACAAAGGGCAGTGACTGCAGTGGGATTTTACACCCCCCCACACACACATGTTGTCCACAGCTTACTATTCTCTTAAGAAAAAGATTTGCAATTGTCTTCTCAAACCTTCTCTTTACTGAAGGATTTTTTTTTTTTGCATTGTTAACTGTTAACCACACATAACTGCAAATCTGTTGTACTGACCACCTACCAATGTCTGCTATTTAGGCATTAAGGGTTGGTTGGTTTTTTTCCCACCATGCTACAAACTATAACTAAAAACAAGAAAAATAGCTCTTGCTTAATCAATTCCAAAGCCTGACTCAGTATTCCCAAGGTTCTCTTTATACTTGATTCATCGAGAGAAAAATCCTAAGGGTTTTTCATATAAAGTAGGTTACATTCAGGATAAAAAAGATCTTAGACATTTTCCGTGAAAATATAAGAATATGATTGAAATAAATCTTTTGAATTCAGATTTCTGCAGGACCCCCACCCTACCCCCAGTTTGCCCTAATGAGTAAGTGAGCTAGAAGATCTAAAAACCGTTCTCTCCAGAGTTCATAATTGCAAACGTGACTGGATATTACTGGTTGCTCCCTGTGGACACTGAGAGCCTGAGTTTTTCAAGAGCGCTGGCAGCCTTCACCTCTCCTTGCCTTTAGATTGTTGATATTTGCTGTGTGTCTGCTCAGTGGTTGCTAATTCGAATGCAAACTTGGCAGTCGGGAGCTCACAGCTCCTGAGACGGGGAGAGGGAGCTCCTCAGTGCTTCACCTATTGTTTTGATTTCTGAAATAGCTCAAAAAAAAAAAAAATCTCCATATGACTATTCCTTCCACTGCTGATTTGGAAAATACCACTTTAGGAAATGCACTTTTATAGAAGTTAAGGGACCTGGCACCACATATACAATAGAAATACATAAAGTTCCAGTTACTCTTGGAATCCTGGACCTCTGGTCAGTGCTGCACAAATGCAGCTTAAAAGCTCTTAGGAAGGCATGAACTCTATGTTTAAAAGATAAGTGATCCAAGAAGGCTTTCTTCTGTTATATGATTGAACAAGTTTTATTTTTTTAATATAAAATGAATGGGTAGTCAGTGTGCCAGAAATACATTGGAATTTTCAGTTAATTGACATTCTGGTAGCCATTGTGGACCCAAAGGCATTTTGATGGAGCTGCTGATACTGGGTGATGTTTTTTGTTTTTTATTTTTTGGTTTTTGGGTTTTTTTCTAGTTTTTTTAGAAAGAGGGGACAGTGAGAGAAACAGAGAAAGCGAGAAGCAATCTTTAGGTTTTTTTTTTTTCATTTGACTTTCATTCCTTGGACACTTGGTCGTGTACATGGTGCTGGGATTCGAACTCGTATACTCACACATGCCAGGCAAGCTCTGTAACTGCCAAGCCACCGCTCCAGCCCAGGTGATGTGTTTTTAATCAGTAAGAATAACACGCTGTGGGGCTGGAGCGATGGCTCAGAGGTTACAGCACTTGCCCAGCATGCGCAAGTACACAGGTTCAAACCCCAGCACCAACATACACAACTAAGTGTCGGAGCCACGAAAGCCATGTGAAAAACTCAATAAAAATTGATTCTCTCTGTCTCTCTCTCACTGTCCTTCTCTCTCTCTCTCTCTTTTTTAAAGAGTAACATGGTGTGCGTGTATGGAAATATCACACTGAACCCTGTTAATATGTGTAATTGATATATGTTAATAAAAGAGGGTAGAAAGAAGAGGTTCAAATTCACATGGTCCACAGGATCTAAAAATGCATATGCTAAAAATTCAGTTGACAGTGAGAGAAATAGATGCACATAGAGATGAGAAAAGCTATGGCTGTAAAGATAAACATATATACAATATTTTTTCTTTTGTTTTGGCAAAATGATGGAAATGGAAAGAATTATGAGTGCAAAAATCTCTTTCTAGAGAACCAGGTAATTCCTTACCTGTGCATTTTGAACTTCCTTCCTCAAATCCATTCCCAACAGCAGCTACAGCAAAGCAAAATATTTTAAACAAAGTTAATTGCCAGGGGCCAGCCCCAGCTGAACTCGGGTCCCCAAAAGAGGAGTGGAGTCGGTGCAGAGGAACCACTTGAACCTTGGGAGCAAGTTGCAAGCAGACACAGTCCCCTGCTTGAACACAATGCCGTCAGTTCTTTATTGTCGAACATTTTTTATACAGGTGCACAAACAAGACTTTCATTATCTGCTTCATTGTACAATCATCTTTTCAGTTTCCCAGTAAACTTAAAGTATCAACTATTAGTACAATACATGTCTGTGACCTTTCCACCACATAGACCATATGTAACTAATTGGTATAAACTGTTGCTTTTTTCCTTCAGAGGCTTCTTTAAACCATTGCCTCATTTGATAAGAGAAGTGTTTGAAGTTTTCTGTGCTATGTTAATCTAGAAGCCCTATCTTAGCAAAAGTGAAAAGTTTTTTAGTAGCTAGGGACCAAATGTAACTATTTGGTTCAAACTGTTTCAGAGCACCAGACAAAAAACTATCCACTTTATCATAAAGTCATGGTCAAATCTTCATGGATTGTTTCATGTACTGCACAGAGAAGCCTTATTTTCCAGAAGAATAATGTTGTTCTAAGTTCTTTAAACCTGCTTTGATAAAACACAGAGATCAAACACTTCCCCAAACTCCATTTCCCTGTATTTATCCAGAGGTTTCTTAATTAGCTAGACTATGTTATAGGCTACTATACCCTTATACCCTATTAACTGCAGACCTAAACTATTTTGTCATTGTGACCTTAGATACATTATAGTTATCCTAGGTCCTATAATTGTTAATTATATAAAATATTTGTACCTCAATCTATGGGCTAAGACGTTAAAACCTAACTTCTGCAAAGACAAGAAAGGCAAACATGTCTTATTTACTGCGAAGGGGTCAAAACTCAAACTCTGCAAGAACAGGAAGGTAAACATGCCTTTCTGTAGCTGTTTCATGCATTATAGTTTCTTTGTTCCTTAGTTCTAATTATTTTGATTTCTATTTCCAAGTTTATTTTAAAGTCAGTATAGCTTTATTTTCCGTGATTTCTAAATGTGTTATTACCAGTACCCTTCTCAACAATCCGCAATAGTTGTTTGAGCAATGGAATTCTAATAACACTCAGAGAGTTTCCAGTTTGATTAAATTCATAATACATATAATCACTAGAACACAACCAATTTCTAGAAGGGATGGTTTTGGCAATCTCCTGGAATGCCAGCTTTGTCAGGCCCTTCCCCAAGTCTGGACTTTGTCTGACACAAGCTTGGTGGACATTGCCTCCTCCAGTTAATGTATATAAATATCTAAGAAAGACTTTACTATTTCCAGAAAGAAATATGGTAGAGTTGAAATAGGAGGATAAAGTTATGTTTTACAGCACTGTGGTAGAATGAAGTAATGTTTGGCTCCGTTACATATTATCTCTAATGAGTTTGTATTCTAACTTACCAAATAGGCCAGTTTTTTTTCTTTAATGTGAAGCTAGCACAGAGCCAGTTACTTCATCAATTAGAAATATTTTTTGATATCAACTTTTTCAAATCAGGTATTTAATTGTTAGCTATTTGGCCTAATTAAACCATCTCTGTACACCCTGTGAATAATTGTGCTGATTTTATTCTACTCAATCAAAAGTAATATCAAAGAAAATTTCTACTTTTCTCTCCTCATATGGGAAGAGGGCACGGAATAATTTGTACATTTGTATTTTAGTGTCAGAATGCTGTGTGCATCTTGCCACTAATAGTACCAATACAATTCTCAGCTTAAGTTATTTATGCTCTTAACCTTTTGGGTTTGTTTCTTCACAATTAAAGTGTGTAGTAGTGCAGCCTACCTGAAAGAATCATTATGAGGAAAATATTAGGTAAAGTGGTCTGGATATTTCTTGGCATGTGGTAAACAGCATATAATCTGCAGTTCTGATGATGATGATTATCATTATTTATGAAATTTCTGTAATGATGGGATAACAGATTGTTCTTTGTCTACATAAGAACCACATCTCACATTTAGAACCATGTCTTGATTTTTATGTTACACAGTTCTACACAAGTGTTATTCAGAACTTTATCTCAGTTTAGGTTTCAAGACTAATTGAATCCAATATTTTATTTATTGATCATTTTAGGCTATGTGGCCCAATTCTGTTTAGTTACACAGTGATTTGCCAGAGGAAAATCAGACAATGAGGAGATTCAGGGAAGATGACATGAGAAAGGAGGAGGTTAGAGGTAGCTATGCCGTGGTGCTGGGGTTCATGGATATTCAGTCATCTAGTAACAACCTTGAGGCCATTGCATGAGATGGTCATGCCTACATGATAGAATTCCCCCAGTTTCCCATGGCATACCTTGTCTGGTCCAACCGCAGAATAACCTCAAGAGAATAGATTATGGGGTCATGTGCTCACTGATTTGACCACCAGGATGTAGGACAAGGTCCCCTTTGTGAGAAGGGAGCATCACTACTCATAACACTCAAATTTCTGATATATAAATTAACATTATTGAGCTGGAGTGTTGGCTGAATGGTTGATGTGCTTGCCTTGCATGAGTGAGGACCCTGGTTCAAACCCCAGCACCATGTACACAATGAAGTATCAGAGCAATGAAAGCCACATGAAAGACTAAATAAAATTGATTCTCTCTTTATCTCTCTCTCTCACTCTTTCTCCCCCCACTGTCCTTCTCTCTTTTAAAAAAATAAATAAATCAGCATTATATGCAAGGGTCCCAAAGGTCATCATCCTCATTTGAAAATATTACTGGGGTACTTGCCCTTGTTAGAATTAGAAGTCTTTCTGTGTGTAGGGTTTAAAAAGGTTAAAGGAGTCGCTGATATCTTAATATCTCCTGATCTGTCAGTTTCTGATTTTCTCAGTTCTCTCTCCAAATCCCATGGAGAATGCATTCTCATCTCTGGAGGACCTTCTGAGAGAGCAGAAGGTGTTTTGCTGCACTTGGAATCAATTATGGGATTAATGTTCCAGGGAAGGTTCAGCAATTCAGAAACTAGAAGGAAAATTGAGTTTTGTCAGGTAGGAGGTTGAAAGGTAGGCAAACGTGGCTGAAGAAATCCTGGGGAAAGTGAGAAACAAGTGGGAAAACCCCAAAATCTGCAGACCCCACTAGTTGTCTACTTCTGTGTGACAGCATAGCCTGAATTATTGCTGAGATACAGTTAATGATGATTGCCGTTTCTGAGCACCAGGATCCGGACCTGAACAGATGCTGCTTTCACCTCAGTTCTCTGTGGTTGCTGGAGCTGTGGCCTCTTATCAGTGTCAGCTAGCAGGGTGTGCCTCTGAGCTCATTCCTATGTAATGTTGGTTATTATTCATCTTCATAGTTCCAAATGAACTTGAGAATTGCTTTTTCTCTAACTATAAAAAATGCATTGAGTGTCTCTCACATAATGTCCACTTTAAATATGTTAATTCTACCTAACCAGGAATAAAGAATGTCCTTCCATCTTCCCAGGTCTTCCATTTTTCTTCAATGTTCAATAATTTTCATTGTAGTGGTCTTTCACTTCCTTTCTTAGATTAATTCCCAAGTATTTTTTTGGTTTTGTTTTTTTTTTGAGGATATGGTGAATGGGACTGATTTCCTGCCTTCTTCTGCACTATTATTGCATTGGGACCAATTTCTTGATTCCTTCCTCTGCACTATTACTGCTAGAGAAAAGGAAAGCTATTGATTTAAGGGGTTTGATCTTGTAGCCTATTACTTTGCTAAATCTGTTTATAAGCTCAGCAGTTTTTTTGTAGAGCTTTTTGTATCTTCCAGATATAGGATCATGTCATCAGCAAAAAATTAATGGTTTGACTTCTCTTCCTATTCTTATCCCTTTGCTTTCTATTCTTTGCCCAATGTCTCCAGCTAAGATTTCAAGGACTATGTTGAATAAAAGTGGTAAGAGTGGGCAGTCTTGTCTTGTACCTGAGTTTAGGGAAAATGATTTTACCTTTTCTCCATTTAACATTATATTTGCTGAGGGTTTGATATATATGGCCTTTACATATTTAAGTTCCATTGATCCCTATCTTCTCTACAGTATCCATCATAAATAGGTGCTGAATTTTATCAAAGAACTTTTCTGCATCAATTTAGATGATCATAAGTTTTTCTTCAATAATTCTGTTTAAATGATGAAGCACATTCACTGATTTGCCTATTTTAAACAAGCTTTCCATACCTGGAATGAAGCCCACTTGGTTGTAATTAATTATCTTCTTAATGTGTTTTTGAATGCAGTTTGCTAGAACTTTATTTTCTTTATGTGTCTTTGTTGGGTTTTCATATCAGTTATGCTTGTCTCAAGAAAAGTGTTTGGGAGAGGTCCCTCCTTTTCAATTTCTTGGATTTGCTTAATAACTACTAAATAAGATGTTACCTCCTCCTCATAAATGTGGCAAAAATCCGTGGAGAATCTATCAGGTCCTGAGTTTTTCTTCTTTGGAAGAATTTTAATTGCTATATTGATTTCAGTGCCTGTTAATGGGCTATTTAGGCTTCAAATTCACCTTGCGTCAGTTTAGGGATGCTGTATATGTCTAGAAAGTAGTCCAGATTATCTAATTTAGAAGAGTGTAGTTTTTCTACATATGTTCTGATAATCTATTGGATTTCTGGCAGTGTTGATCACTCCCTTTTCAGTGGTATTTTTGTTAATTTGCTTCAATTTTCTCCTTTTAGTGAGACTGGCTAAAGGTCTGTCAATTTTATTTTTTTTCAAAAAGCAATCTGTTTTGTTTATTCTTTTGGTATTTGTTTGTCAATATCATTGGCTTCAGCTCTGATCCTGACTATTTCCTGTCTTCTGCTGGCTTTGGGATCAGACTGTTCTTCCTTTTGTAGGAATTCAAGGTGGAGCATAAGCTTATTCATTCAGGATCCCTCCTGTTTTTGTAATATAGACACTCAGTGGTATAAAATTCCCCCTGAAGAATGCTTTCATACTGTCCCAAAAGTTTCAGTGGTATGTCTGCATTCTCATTCATTTGAGTAATTTCTTGAATTCTGCTTTCATGTCTTTGTCGATCTAATTTTCATTTAATTGGATATTATTCAATCCCGAGATATGTGTATGTTTTCTGTTGTAATTTTTGCTGTTAATTCATCATGGTCTGACAGGATACATGTGAAAATACATACTAATAAACCTCCCCTGAGATTCCCTTTGTTAACTCGAATATGATCAGTTTTGGAGAAGGATCCATCTGCTGCTGAGAATAAGGTATATCCAACCTATTTGGGGTTGAATATCATATAGATATTTGTTAAGTCTTTTTGAATAATGAAGTTATTTATGCTTGAAATCTCTTTACTGTTTTTTATTCTTTTCTGCTTTGATGGTCTGTTATTGGTGATAGAGTATTAAAGTTTCCCAGTATTATCATATTGAAGCCCACAAGTGATTTTATGTCTTAGAGTAATTTTTTCCACATAGTTGGGAGTGCTGGTATTTGGATGGTATATATTTAGTATGGTTATATGTTCCTGTTGTATTGTTCCCTTTAATATGATGTAGTGGCCAATTTTATCTCTTCTAATTAATTTATGTTTGAAATCTACTTTGTCAGATATAAGTATTGCAATTTTATCTTGGTTTCTTGGGCTGTACACCTGGAATATTTTTTCCAATCCTTTCACACTCAATCTGTGGATATCATTGGCTGTAAAGTGAGTCTCCTGTAAGCAGAATATTATTGCATTTTTCTTTTTTTTTTTAAAGAGAGGAGGACAGGGAAAGAAACAGAGAATCATTTTTAATGAGTTTTTTCACATGGCTTTCATTGCTCTGACACTTAGTTGTGTATGTGCGGGCTGGTGTTTGAACTCATGTACTTGCACATGCCAGGCAAACACCATAACCACTGAGCCACCACTCCAGCCTCTGCATTTTATTTTTCAATCCAATCTTGCAATGTGTATCTTTTGATTGGTGTATTGAGACTGTTCACGTTGAGTGTTAGGATAGGAAAATCATTGTGGTTCATAATCATCATGGTTTATTAGTATGTTCTGTGCTGTCTTGGTTGTCTATTGATAGCAAGTACCTTTACTGAATTTCCTCTGTGGGTTTTCAGAATTGTTATCTTGTTCTTTTGTCTTTGAGGATTATTTGAAATGCTGGTTCTTTGTGAATGCTGTATGCTTGAAGTTATTGTGAAATTATCTTATGTTCCCATTAAATTTGAAGCTGAGTTTTTGTGGGTATAGTATTCTGAGCTACAGGTTGTGGTCCTTCAGACATTGAAAGATATCCATCCAGGATCTTGTTCTACAGTCTGAGCTGGAAAGTCAGAGGTAATCCTTGCTAGATTGCTTCTGAATGTGATTTGGCATTTCCTCCAATTTTTTTTTTTTTTTTTTTTTTTTTTGCCTTAAGATAGAGAGAGGGCAATTGGGAGAAAGAAATAATCAAAATATAGTTAGGTTTTCATCTGGTTTTCATTGCTCTGACACTTCTTTGTGTATGTGGTGCTGGGGTTTGAAACTGGGTCCAAATGCATGTCAGGCAAGTGTGATACCACTGAATCACTGTTCCAGTCCCTTTCTTCTATCTTTCAATATTCTTTCCTTTATTTCCTTGTTAAACATTTTGAATATGATGTGCCTCAGTGACCTTCTCATTTGAATAGGCCTACTGGGTGTCTGGTATGTCCTGAATGAGCACTTCTGACTCTTTTTATTTTGGG
Source organism: Aplodontia rufa (assembly GCA_004027875.1). Classification (NCBI taxonomy): domain Eukaryota; kingdom Metazoa; phylum Chordata; class Mammalia; order Rodentia; family Aplodontiidae; genus Aplodontia; species Aplodontia rufa. The sequence goes on from PVKS010036730.1 coordinate 13,362, forward strand.
AAATTTTTCTTTAGCTCAATAAGAATGATCATGATACCATTCGTTTGTGTTTTGATATCTTCCTGTATGTTAATTATGCTTAGAATGTTTCTTCTTATTTCATCCCAGACATTTTGAAAATTCTTTTCATGTTCTGTGAGTTTTCTCTTTTTTTCCTAATCTGCACATTATTTACTCACCTTGTCCTCATTTTCAGAAGTTCTTTTTTCAAGACCTGAAGTTCTGTTTTCTATAAAAGTTAATCTATTATTAAATTCTTCTTCATTCCTCTGTTGTGATTGACTGCATATTTTACCCCCATTACTTCCTTTTTTCAGTATGTTTGTTTGATAATAGATTTTAACCATCTTTCAAAATTTCTCACTTTGCCCCTACATTAAATCTTATTTCAGTTGTTTTAGTGCTTGGGTCTTTGATTTGTTTGCTCTAGGTTTTCATCCTGCGCTTCTGTCCATGGGCTCCTTGGTGGGGGAGTTTTGGGTTTGATGTGAGCCATTTCTAGTTGATTCCTCATCTTTGAAAAGCGTCTACTTGATCTTTGAAATGAGGTTCCCTGTGTGGAAGCAAGCCAAGCTTGTGTGGTTGCTTCTCCCTTTCAGGTCAAAGGGTCAGGCCAGACACCATCACTCTGATGAAAACCTTCCAGAAAGCCGCTTCTGCATGGAGCCTCATTTTATTGTGTGTTTTGGATCTAGGTTCCAGGACATGGATTTGGAAGCTTGTGTGGTTGCTAGGCTGCTCACTGGATTGTTGAAGCTAAGTGACAGGGGTGTGTTTGTGGGTCTTGGGGCCCCAGAAATGTGGAGTCAGCTGGAACAGACAACAAACATGCTGTGCTGGGACCTGCGATCCTTTGTGGTAGGGAACGGGCCCAATACATTGGACCTGATTGGTGAGCAGAATGAATGGGTGGTGTATAAGCAGAGAGTTTTGGAAGTGTCTGCTCTACCTGCTGCAGTAGGACTGGAGTCCTGTCACATGCAGAGAAAGGGGCAGTGTACAGACACTGTACACAGGGTGATACTATAAGAAAGGATGGAAGAAAGTAGAGGAAAACTTTGCAACTGGAGTATAATACAATTCAAATACTAAATATATTGATCAAAATCCCAACCTTCAGCCATCAGGACATATAGATACCCTTACATAGAAAAAAATGCTCAGGAATGAATGGTGTATAGAGAGTAGAAGGAAAAGGAAAAAAGAGAAGAGAGAAAAAAAGGAAAATAGGGCAATACAAAAAAATAAAGCAAAAAGGACAATACAATACAAACCAAAAAAGAAAAGAAAAAGAAAATACAAAAAAAGCAAAAATGTAAACAAACCAAAATAAAACCCAGCTAGGGTGTTTATATGTCCATAAAACAATCAACTTCTCCAGATGGCACACAAATACTCATCAAAATCAGGGGGAAAGATATTTGTTGAAAAATAGGAACTATGTTCACTGAGGTTGTCATGTTCAGAGCAGATATTCACTATCATCCTGCATTTTGTTAAGAGAGTCTCCCAGTCTGAAATTATGATCCCATGTAGAGGACTGAGTGTCTAGCTCAGATTCTTGTGCTTTCAGAGTGGAGACTTCCCTAAAGAGATGAGGTTAACAAATGCCCCAAGGGCTGGATTTTGCCAGCCAATCTGATGATCTCTAACTCACAAAATTTCCTGGATTTTCACCTCAGTGGGTTGAACACAGAGCAATGTTTCCCCTACTGGTTAAACATATTCCCTCCAGGATTTCTGTGCTCAGAGTATGGTCTCTTGAGTGCTCCCTTCCAATCTTAGCTTGTCACATGAGCCTTCTGGCTGGAGGTCTGAGTGAGGCTCCCCTGAACTGCACTAACACAAATCATCCTGAGCTAAGTAAATTCTGGGCCTGTCCCACACTACCAATTCTGGGTTCAGCCTGAGCTATGGCTGGCTCTTGGCAGAATTCTGGAGTAGTCTAGCCTGAACTACTGACTTGCTCTCAGTAGAGAGTATGTTCAGAATCACTCCTGCTTCTCCTTATTGTAGGCCGCTGAGACACATTGTAATCTCATTACACAGTGGAGGTCCAGTATGGGTGTCTCCAGTTGGGCCCAACGCACAGTTCCTTATAGAATTTAACTTCTACAGCAGATCAGAGCACATGTTATGATTCAGCTCCTCTTTACTCATTTGCTGATTGGGAGAAATGGCAGTCACACCTGCTGTGGCCTGGCTGGGATGGAGCCAATCCTTCTTTTCCGCTAGCCTCACCCTAATCTCTCATCTTCCAAAAATCTCCCATTAACTACCACTGTGCTCTTGCAATCATTTTCCTATAAACCAGCTTCACAGCAATGGAACTGTCCTGGAGTTTTTTCATCCCTTCAAGGAGACATCTGCTTATCTTCTGGGCATATGGATAAAATGTCACATCATTGCCAAATGGCTGACTAAACTTCAAAACACGAACTTTCCTACTGGTTACGTGCCTATTGCCTATGATTTCTCCACCACCAAATTTATGGTCCCAACTTGAGAAGTGTGTGTGTGTGTGTGTGTGTGTGTGTGTATGTTCAAGTGTGTATGTTTTTGTGCCCATTTATGGGTAAGGAGCAGAAAATTATTCATGTAAACAAGAAATGGGAAGGGATTCCAAGGACAACAGATGATATCATTTTAAATCAAACATTATGGAATGGGAAAGATCCCTACTGAAGTCTGCTCACCTACTGTGGTCTAAAACAATCCCTTCCAGCTGTCAAACAATTCACTGACAAGGGCCCAAGGGGAAACACTCATGATGTGATCTCACAAGATCCAATCTCCTGCACAGACCCTTTCATCATAACCAGTGCAAGCCTCAAAACAAACAAGACAATCACATAAAAAGGGGAACACACAAAATAGGAAAAATAATCTGCTTGAATAAGTACTTTAAAAATGAGAAAACAGCCAAACAAACAATCCCACATTTCTCCAACCAAGAGGTCAAATAATACTGATATGAAAACCAAGAGAAGGGTAACAGCAATCTAATCACTAAGATGATCAAAGAATTAAAGTTTTAAGCAAAGAAACTAATAAACACAGGAGTTAAAAAGAATACTTTAACACTGAAATGGATATACTGCACAGAGGCAAGACAACCTTTGGAATGGAAAAACACAATCCACCAAATTAAAGCTCAATGGAAAATTTTAATGATATAAAAATTCAGTAGAGAATGGAACCTCAAGTGCTCAAGAAAGAACTTCTGATGGCTGAGTAATCTTGAAAGGACAGGAGTCAAAAAAAGGACTTAGAATGAAAAAGCCTTTTCAAGAGATCTGAGATGAAATTAATAGATCAAACTTGAGTATTTGGGAAAGAGGAAAACCTTGAGCTGATGAAAATATCAGGACACCATCTTGTTTTCCTGCCTGTGAGCATGGTAGGTCTTCCATTCTTTCACCTTTAATCTGTGGATTTCTTTGACTGTTAGATGCATCTCCTCTGAGCAGTATATTGTTGCATTTTGTTTTTTGATCAAGTGTGCTAATCTGTGTCCTTTGATTGGGGTGCTGAATTAACACACATTCAGCATTAAAATAGATGACTGATTTAGGTTCACTATCATCATGATTTTTTGCTGTATTTTGTGCTGTCTTTGTTATCTTTTAGTAGATTATACTTTCATTGAATTTTCTCTTTGTGGGCTTCTGGAATATTTGCTTGTTCCACTATTTGAAATCTGTCTTTCGGTATTCTTTATATTTCTGGTTTTGTGTTAATGAAAGCTTCTACTTTGCCTTGTTGTAAAATATCTTTATTTCTCTTTCAAATTTGAAACTGATTTTTTTTCTTTTTTCTTTTAAATTTTTTTTTAATTTTTGAACAACCACACAAGGTTTTAACAAAATAATATAAAATTTGTATAGATTCTGGATATTATAATTACCCCCCCAGGAGTGCCCCCCCCAATTGCCCTCCCATATCCCTCCCTTCCCCTTCCCACAATATCTCTAAAAAAGGATTATGTTGTATAACATTACATCTTATCTGGATTTAACACACGATAATAGACCACCTTTCTGCATGGCCAGGGTCTAGTCCCAACCTCCACAGATGAGTGGAGGCAATTGACCCTTAGTTCTCTGGGTTAAGCTGATTTTACTCAGCATAATTTCTTCCATAGCCATCCATTTACCTTCAAAGGCTGCAATAACATTGTTTCTAATTGCTGTGTAAAATTCCATGGTATAAATGGACCACAGTTTTTGGATCCATTCATCCAGTGAGGGACATCTGGGTTGTTTCCATAGCCTAGCAATAGTAAATTAAGCTGTTATGAACATAGATATTTCTGTGTCACTATAATGTGCTGATTCTAAATCCCCTGGAAAGATACTCAGGAGTTGAATAGCAGGGTCGTATGGTGGGCTCATCCCTAGTTTTGTGAGGATTCTCCACACCTCTTTCCAGAGGGGCTGTACCAGCCTGCAGCTCCACCAACAGTGTGTTAGTGTGCCTATCTGTCCACATCCCCTCCATCATCTATTATTGTTTATTTTCTTCATTTTTGCCATTCTGACTGGCATAAGGTGATATCTTAATGTGGTTTTCATTTGCATTTCTCTCATTACTAGTGATTTAGAGCACTTCTCATGTATTCATTGGCTTGATCAATGTCCTCTTTTGAGAAGTTTTTATTTAGGTCTGTGGTTATAATAGTGTATAGTAACCTCAGCTGACAGGTGTGTTTTTTTAGGGCTTAGAATATCTCATTCTATGCCCTGTTTCCTTTTAGAGTCTGGCTTGAGAAATCAGACATGATCCTTATTGTTTTGCCTCTGAATATGACTTGGTGTTTCTCCTCTGTGGCTTTTAATGTGTCTCAGTGAATTTCTCATTTAGGTCTATTTGGCATCCTATATGCTTCCTGGATGTACATGTCTGTCCCATTATTGATATGGGTACATTTTAACTATCTCATTGAGAATATTCTCAATGCCATTCATTTATAACATTATTTGTATTTATAGAAATTCTCTTTACTAGGAAACCTGTGATGGTTTATAAGGCATGAGCTTTCGTTAAACGCTTTGCCATGTTCTTTACATTTTTTGAGGTTACCATTGTTAATATAGCTCTGGTGTTTATAATATGTTGAGTTTTAAGTAAAAGCTGTGTCACATTTTGTTAAAAGATTTACCATGTTATTTACATTTGTATGCCTATTCTGATACTCAATTCTCTGGTGAGGAACAAGATTTGAGCTAACATTAAAAGGTTTGCAATATTCTTTGCATTTCTGGGACTTCTCTCCAGTATGAATTCCCTGGTGACGATTAAGGTTTGAGCTAATACCAAAAGGTTTGCCACATTCTTTGTATTTGTAGGTCTTCTCACAGTATGAATGCTCTGGTGAGCAATAAAGGTGGATCTATCATTAAAAGCTTTTCAACTGTTATTACATTTGTAAGGCTTCTCTGCAGTATGAATTCTTAGGTAAAGAATAAATGTTGCTCTATCATTAAAGGGTTTGCCACATCATGTATATGGCTTCTCGCCAGTGTGGATTCTCTGGTGAATAATAAGCCTTGGGCTAACATTAAAAGCTCTGCCACATTCTTTGTACTTGTAGGGCTTCTCTCCCATATGAATTCTCTGGTGTACAATAAGATTTCAGCTTTGATTAAAAGCTTTGCCATATTCTTTGCATTTGGAGGGCTTTTCTCCAGTATGAATTCTCTGGTGAACAAAAATTGGGGGAGGCACTCCTGGGGGTAAATCAAGTATCCAGAAACTATACACATTTTATATTATTTTGTTAAAAA
>PVKS010036731.1:0-19135 GCA_004027875.1 Aplodontia rufa
AAAGACCAAAATCAGGGTGTATCCCCACAACAGTTTGATTTCTCTGGGGTTGTTCCTGGAATGACCAATGGAGTGACTGGAAATCTTGTGCATCCCCAAAGAACGCACTCAGCAGTGTTTGGAGGTATCTTTCACCTAGTGCTAGGATTTTGGGGGAGAAGAAATATACTCAAGGGAACAGTATTCCTGGAGAGAGAGACACCATGGCATGGATTCCTGTGAATCTATAAGAGTCAGAGGGGGTCACTCACCCAATAAACGATGGACAGCGGTGGATGTTATGTGCAGCAACATGGATAGTCCTTACTGGAGCCATCAGGGGAAGAAGTAGTTGAAAGAGAAGGAAAAAGGAGAGAGAGAAAGAGAGAGGGAGAAGGAGAGGGGGAGAGAGAGAGAGAGAGAGTAGAGGAGCACCAAATAGAGATCAAGGGAGGGCCCAGAGAAGCCACCTTAGGAGGGAAACTCAGAATACATGTCCTGGGTTTCAGATCTAAAATGTAAGGAAAGAAGTGAGTAGAGGAAATAGAGAGGAGAGTGATGGCTGCTCAACAGTACCACAGGTTTATTGGACAAAATCTGCAGAGGGGTCCCATTATACTCTGGGATCCATCTTCTGCTTATAGACTGGAGTAGATAGAGAGGACAAAGGGAAAAGAAGATTAAAATATTGCTAGGGAGATGCCAGGGAAGGGTATTTTATTATGATGGAGTGTTTAATGATTTTTTTCATGATGGTGGAGTATTGTAGGTGGGTCTGGGATTTAGGATTAGCTAAGTCTGGGGTTTAGGGATAGGTGGGTTTTGTTCTAAGATGTAGGATAAGTTTCAAAATAATGCTGCCCAGGACAAGTTCTATCTAACAGTAAGTATTAAAGACTAATGTTAATGCTGCTTGTTTTACTAACACAACCCCTTGATTTGTGTACATCTTGTTAAGTGGAATATTCTCCTTTGAAATCTTAGACTCTACTGCTTTACCTTACAAATGCTATATCTTTATCCTGTCACTCTTTGACTCTTGGATTGCAATATTTTCAAAGATATATCAACATTCAGTCTCTAGCTTGCTTTAACCACTTACTCTTTGAATGATCATGGGCTATTTATTTAATTCTTTCTGTTTCAGTTAACTCTAAGATGAATTACAATTGAGGCAACTTTAAGTTTGCTGTAAGAATTTAGCAGAAACCAGAATAGTTTCCAGCACACAGTAATCATTAAATAATTTGTAGCTCTTCAAAAGTATTATTTTCATCATCGTCATCTTATCATTATTTTGTCTATTCTCTAAATCAATGCTTTCCTTATTTTTCTTACTTCCCACATAAATACTTTTCAATCTTTCTGTGTTCTCTGCCTTCCTTGTACTTTACTCACTCTGCCTTTTCTTGGATCTGTGTAGCAAAATCCCAATAATGGGTTAATCCCATTATCACTTCCTTTGTGCTTATACTTCTTACATTTCTGAGTACTGCTGAAGACAAATAATGCAACAAAAATATAGAGTCATTAGAAATTATTCGAGTCAAATGTCAGCTGCCAGTTCCACACTGCTTAGCAATTCTATTATTAACAAAAGTTCATTCATTGTTCCCAATGCCAACCCAATAATTAAGACATGATTTTGAGAAAAAGGAAACATAATGTTTATTACTTTGCTAGCAAAGGAGAAACACAAGGGATTCCTGTCCCAGAGGCTGTGATTCTGCACATCAGGGGAAACAGAAGATTTATTTTTTTTTGAAACAGGAGATTTTGAAAGACTCATTCCTCATGTTCTCTTTCCAGAGTTGTCATCCACTTCCTAATTTAGTAGACAGTTATTTCTGGGATCTACTGGTACCCTCCCAAAGTCTGTCCTTACTTCATTAATGTGGTGAGTGTGTGCTGCAGGACAGAAAACTCTGCTTAGAATGGGATGTGCCATCTGGGATTAGGGAGGGGGAATGACTAGAAAGGGGAGGGATATTTTCAGAATTTAAATATATATATATATATATATATATATATATATATATATATATATATATATATAATTTCATCAGAAGCTTGTTTGATTGTTCAACAAATAAATTTCTGAATTAAAAAAAAGAAAGGGGAGGATGAGTAACAGAAAGAAGCTTGTCACTTTTAAAAATAAGCTGCAGTGGTAGAGAGCAAGGGCTATATTCAAATCATGAAGTGGACCACTGTTACACTATTACAAGTCAACATTGTGCACCTTTAGTATATCCTTTGGTGGTGACTCCATCTATTTCTTCTCTGAAGTCTCTTTTACACTTCTTTCTCCCCATCATCCAAAGATGATCTTTTTACCTACTTCAAAATATAAATTGAAATATTCATCAACTTCCTAATTTTCCTGTGTGCAAATTAATCTAAGTTGAACTCCTGAATATTTCATGTTTTCCCTGCAATTAAGGCAAACCTGCTACTCTGAAGTCTAAGTCATCACTTGGTTTTGTTTCATCCTGGCCTTTGTAGTCTATGCTGGGACACTCCACTATCTGAAACAGGAGGAAAAATTAGGCAGTCAAAGTAGTTAGAATGTTCCAGTCAGTCAAGGAAAAACTGGTTCTTTTTATTTTAAGAAGACGAATTTGACACCCCCAAGGCTAGTAAGGAGGGTCTACAGGGAGACACTCCCTTTTTGCTAAGGGAGGCACCACATTCTTTCTATTGATGCCCGAGCCTCAAACCAAAGACTGGACCCAAACAGAATTTCTGGTGGTACCCAATTCCTAGGTGTGGGGGAAGAGAGATACTAACCAATTGAAGGGAGAAAATCCTATAAAAAGGGCAAACCTAACTGCCTCTTCATCTCTGTCCCACTCCTCCGGGAGAAGTCTACTTTTTTTACCCTATGTTTTGCTTTCTATTATTTTCTTAAAATAAAATCTGTCTGCTATGCTGGTCTCAGCATCTGTCATGCACACCCACCGTGTTTCAATAACTACAAGCAATTACTGGCTTTTGAATGCTCATTTATTCACTCCACACAACACACATCACTATCCTAACAATATTTGCAGGGAGTCTCACTGAGCCATGTCTTTTTTGTTCCTGTGGGTGTGAGGTTCAGATTCTCCAGGTCACTGTCCGTCTGGGTCTCTGGCTGGCTGGAGAAAAGTCCACCACCATATCCTAGGATGTCTTCTGTCTGCTGCCTTGAAACTGTCCCTTTTATACTATTTCTAACTTCTTATCTCTATACTATACCCTTGCAGGGAAATTCATTCTCCCAACATAGGGTTTGGCTACGTTGCCTCACCCATCACAAAGTTTATCTATACTGTCTCATGAGACAATTTACTTCACACCCTTATTCTATAAGTAACTTAAAATTTTATTTAATTCTTATATTATACTCCTAACAGCATCCCTCAGTTTCATTCTTGTCTCCAGGGGTCACAAACCCGACTTCCGCCATACTGGTATCATATCTACAATGTTTTTTTTCTTTGCACTGAAATAAAAAGTTTCCAATGTATTTTATTACGTCAAAAAGAAAAAAAAATCACTTTTATTATTCATCCTTCAAACTTGCATAGTCTCTTGCTATAATTAAGCTCTCAGTGAAGGAAATCTGTGGATATTATCTTTCTTTTCTGTGGACCTATGGACATTTCTATCCTCAAGTCTGTTTTTTATTTACTTCCACTGAACTTACATTGGTCAATGACTTTTTGAAGCATTATTTATAATGTTGGCTAAGCTATGATGAACACCTGACTATCATCAATTTTTGAAACTACCACAAAATTTGGCCTCCAGAATTTTTTAAAAATTCATTTCGAGGGGCTGGAGTGGTGGCTCGGTGGTTACGGAGCTTGCCTGGCATGCGCAAGTACACAGATTTAAACCCCAGCACCCATGTACACAACTAAGTGTCAGAGCAATGAAAGCCATGTGAAAAAACTCAAATTGATTCTCTCTCTCTCTCTCTATCTCTCTCTCTCACTGTCCTTCTATCTTTAAAAAAATATTCATTTTGAGGTACAAAATAAATAGTCTGTATAGCAAACATTTCAAGGTGCTCTATTCTTCAGTCTTTCTCCTGTCAGTGCACAGAAAGTCAGGAATACATATTCTCATCAAAATTAAATGTGGCCTATGGGGCTTTCTGATGCTGCTTTGGGAAGATGTTTTTTGTTTTGTTTTTATCATTTTTAAAGAGTAATTTGAGAAGTCATAGGATCTGGGGAAGTCTCTGAAGTGTTACTTTTGCTTATATCCTGTTCTATTTTATACAGTAGATATCTGGCTGTTTCACAGGGCCCCTGACAAGAGGCAGAGCCAATTAAATGCTGCTACAGCAGGTGAAGCCCATGAGTTCGCAGCATGGGCTTATGTGAATATAGACCCCAGAAGTAGCACATTCAACCAAAGCTATTCCACATATCATTATTTGGCTTCTTAACTTTTGTTTATAGAAGCTGTTCTTAGCCAAATCTAACAGATTTTCTAGTTCCTTTTGTCACAAACACCTGGAATTTAGTTTTCACTCTCCCACTTTCTAGGCATGCATACTCAATAATTTTTTAAATTTATTTCTCATCTATTTTTAACTTGTGGAAGGGGTTCCTTGCTTTTTAAAATTGTAAGACATAATCTTTACACTTAAACAATAGCAATAATCACTTTCTTTATAAACTTCTAACGGATAAAATTAGGTCACTCATTCATTCTATAAATAAACTGTAGCTTTCAGATATCATAGAAAAGGTTAAAGATGACACAGCTGGTCAGGTATAGAACTGAACTCAGATCAGTCAGATTCCAAAGTTCATACCCTGATATAAGATGAGGTACTTTAAATAACACAGTGTCAGATCAAGTCTAGGTAATGAGTGAGTAGGGTCTTGGATGATTTCAATTATCTAATATAGTTTGAATTATAATAAGATTGTTCCTAATATTAAGAAAACACCATAAAGTTCACAAAGTTCTTTTGTAGTCATGATTTTTATTTAAAGCTTAAAATATTGTCATAGAGACAGACTACATACTAACTTTCCATTTTTCAGATAAGGATTCAGAGATTTGAATAACTAAAAGGACTTACTTGAACATGGTTAGTAAGTATCCCAAATATTTGACTATTTTTGCATTTTTGAAAAAGTCAGTTATATATGAGAAACCAAAATTTTATTTCACCTAGTGGTACAAAATAAAAGAGAAACTATTATTAAAAAGTTCATAACACTCTTATACAATATCAATAATAATATTAACCTGATAAAAATCCTAGTGAAGATATTCACTTTTACTTTAAATAATATTTTCCTTAAAAACAGTACTATAAAAGAAAGTTTAAAAAATGTAGGATATATTGCTGTCTCTGAGATGAAAATTTACTTCTTTTAAAAAGTAATTGGAAAAAGATTTTCTGTGGAAACTGTGAAAGTCTAGTTGATGAAGCTGCTCTTTTAATGTCTATGTGATAATTGCTTCATTTTTATTAGACCATTATAATTATACATATCTGGCTTACTTTGACAAAATCACAAATGCAAGGAATTTGATTTGAATTCCCTTTCCCCCAGTTTCCTTCACTCTTCATTCACCCTGTTCTCCTTATTCTGCTAAGCTTCCTTTCTTCTGTATATACATGAAGATGAAATTCCCTTTGGTAACAATATATGAATATTACATGATTTTGTTAAATTCATTCCATTTTTCTTCCCCTTTCCCTTTCTCCTTTACTCTGATTGTTATTCTACTCTATTGATGTTCCCTGTGTGTTCATAATATTCCATCACCTCCCCAACCTCCTTCTTTCCTTTATTTTTCTCTAACTTCCACAAATGAGAGAAAACATTAAACCCTTAATTTTCTGATTGGGTTTATTTCATATAACATGATTGTTCTCCAATTCTATCCATTTTCTGGAAAATGCTATTATTTCATTCTTCTTTAGGGCTCAGTAAAAATGCATTGTGTATATATCCCACATTTCTTAAAACAATCATCTAGTGATGGGCATCTGAGTTGATTCCATAATTTGGTGATCATGAATTGTGTCACTATAAATATTGAAGTAGCTGTATTGTAGTATACTGATTTTAGATCTTTTGGATTTCCAGTGGAATAGGTGGCTCCATCCCTAATATTTTGAGGAATCTCCACACTACTTTCAGGAAGGGTTGTACTAAGATACAGTCCCATGTGTGAATGTACCTTTTCCCCCACAAGCATTTATTGTTGTGTTCTTGACAATTGCCCTTCTGACTGGAATGAGATGAAATCTTAGTGTAGTTTTGAATTACATTTCCCTAATTGCTGAAGACGAGATACTGAACATTTTTCATATATTTCTTGCCTATTTGTGTTTCTTCTCTTGAGTGGTTTTTGTTTAGTTCTTTTGCCCACTTATTGATGAGCCTATTTCTTTTTTCTTTTTCTTTTTTTGCATTGGGTCTTTTGTATTCTTTGTATATTCTGGATGTTAATCCTCTATCAGAAAAGCAAGTAGAAAAGATTTTTCTCCCATTCTGTATAGTTCATTTTGAGACAGTTTAAGTTCACTGTCTCAATTGTTTCCTTTATTGTGCAGATTTTGAATTTGATGGCATTTTCCACTTATTGATTCTTGGTTTTATTTCTTGAGCTTAAGGTGTCTTGTTGAAGAAGTCAGTGCTTCCACCTATTTGACAGAGTGTTGAGCCTGTGTTTTCATCTAGAAATTTCAAGTTTTCTGGATATGACTCATTTTGTTGTAAATTAACTTTTGGACCCAGAAAACTTTATTACAAAAGTAAATAAAATAAAAATTTAAAAACAGATACGAGACAAACTAATAGATCTACTGATCTAATGCCAAAACACATATAGTTATGCGAAAAATGTCATTGGTATTTTGATGGGATTGCTTTGAATACACAGATTGCTTGTGGTAACATTATCATTTTGACCATATTACTTCTATCTATTCATGAATATGGTAGGTCTTTCTTTTTCTCCATGATTGTCTTCAATTTCCTTCTTCAATGTTTTATAATTTTCATTGTAGAGGTTTGACTTCCTTAGTCAGATTTTTTGTAGGTAATTTTTTTGAAGATTTTGTGAATGGAATAGTTTTTTTGATTTCCTTGTTGTCAAATTCATTATTTGAGTATAAAAAAACTATGGATTTTTGTGTCCTGATTTGTATCTTCCTACTTTGCTGAACTTGTTTATGAGATCTAGAACTCTTCTGGTAGAGTTTTTTTGGTTCTCTCAGTATAAAATCATATCATCAGGAAATTCAAAACTTGACTTCCTCTTTATCTATTTGTATCCCTTTTTTTTCTCTCTTTTTGCTCTGGCCAGAGTTTTTAAGACCTCTAATGTTTCATGTCATATGTGGAAGCTAGACAAAGAAAAGGAACTAAAAAGGGAGATCTTATGAAAATAGAAGAGAGATCACTAGAGTAGAAACAGAAGACCAAGGGAGAGGGAAGAGGAAAGGGGAAAGGGAAGAACTGAGGAATGAAATTGACCAAATTATTTTATGTGCATGTATGATCATACAACAATGAATTTTAATTTTACATGTAACTATAATGCATCAATTAAAAATAAATAAATGAATAAATAAAAAGGGACCTAAGGAGTACAGGAAGAGGATCAGGAAAAGGGAGGAGGGAAGGCTAGCAGGTAGTATTAGGGATTATATGAGGATCTAAAATGGAGAAAATATGCTGTGTGCATTTATGAATATAGCAAAATGAACTCTACTATTATCTATAACTGTAATGCAATAAAAAATTAATAAAGAAAACACAAGTAGATAGAGCAACTTGCTTGTGTCTTCCTATTTTGCACTCTGTTATTCTTGGGCATGATAATAGTACTTCAAAAAAAAAAAGAAAAGAAAAAGAAAACAAATGAAAAAGAGCAAGAAGAAACACTATGAGAGAGAAATATAATACTCATGTATGTTGAATACTGTAAGAAAGTAAAAATGTTTTTCTACTAATATATATATATATATATACACATTAAATTATATATCTTTTAGAAAATTATGAGAAAAGAAGCACAGTGAAGAAGTTCAGATTTCAAAATAACAATAATTAATGCAATATTATAAAATTAAATTGACTGATAATTGCATATCAAAATGTTGTGATATGTTGTGATTTCTCAGTATGTTGTGATTTCTCAAATTGCTGTTTTCTTATTGTTTTAATAGCCTTATTTAAATAATTTTTGGAAAAGGGTGAGTGTATGTGTTCTATTTACATTTGAGAATTTGTATTACTATAAATTTTAACTTTGGGAGGCAAGAACATTCAGATCAATTAAGTAATAACTGTGTAAACAACAATGCAGTGTTCTACTGGAAGAGAGTCAGATGAAAAGAATGAAACAGACTTAAATAAGTTAGCGCCATACAAATTCAAATTTTTTTATTTTTACTCTTCAGTTAGATTAAGACTCTAAAAACTAATGAATGTAAACTCATACTTACAAAGACCTAATTTCAGTAATTATAGAGTAGTAGAGTAGTTAAGAGTTTGAGACATAAATTTTGTTAACTTAAACATTCCAATACTATTCTTGGAAGCAAACTCATTATCTATCTTAGTCTCTTATCAATAAAATGGAAATACCAGTATGATTGCCTTAGAGATTAAGAAATTCCAATTATTTTTAAAAGAGAGATTGAGAGAGTGAGAGAGAGAGAGAGAAAGAGCAAATCAACTTTAATTTTTCATCTGCCTTTGTTTCTCTGACGTTTTGTTGTGTGTGTGGAGCTGGGGTTTGAACATGGGTCCTCACACATGCCAGGCAAGGGCTCCAAGCCACTGAGCCTCTTCTCAAGCCTGTGTAATTCCAAATTTTATGACAGAGCCAGAAACAGTTTACTAATAATATTTGTGGTATTCTGATTGTGTTGTTGAATTCTGTTATTACTTTCATATTGCTTATTTGTATTTTATATTATGACACATTATATTGCATTCCTAGAAAAGAGAAAATTAACTTTGTAGTCCACAAAATTTTGTTTCTTTATATGTTTTATGTTTTTGGATTTGATACATTGCATTAAATTCTATTTCCTTTCTCTGAAATTCACCATGCAGAAACACATTTATTGCTTTTCCTTCTTTCTAGCTTATTTTCAAAGATGCTGCAGGTATTGAGTACATAAATCCTAAAATATACGTAATGTTCTTAAAACAATAAGTTTTGATCACACTCCACTTTAGCTGTAGAAAGAACACCATTAATCTACCATTTTAACCATGAAAAAGTACATATCCATACATAAAATATGAATATGTAGTTATTGTTACCAAAGTAAAAATAAATATGATTACATAAAGCTTTATTTTATAGATGATTTATTTGTGTAAAACATATCACATAAAATATGTTGAAATTTCATTACAAATTTAAAAGTAAATTTAAAAAGAGGATTAAATAAATCTTTTTAAATTATTTAATTGGTATTTATCCTTAGACTCTTCAATAAGCTAAGTAATACCTCATTTTGGTTTTTCAGTATATACCTTCTCACAGTTTGTATATATTTGCTGAATTATAACAATATTCTTCATTCTTCTTTTTTGTCCTCAAGGCAGGAAGTGCTATTTAATATTCAGAGATAAAATTTAAAAATCTAACAATAAGAATCAGGGAATGGCTACATACTTATATAATAGCAAATAGTGTAATAGTCCATTGATTAAAATGATAGTTTACATATTAGATACTGATAATCAGTATTCTATAGATTCACAATAGGAATATACCTTTTATTTGGAGTTTTGCTATAACATGCTTATTTTATTTGTTCACAATATATCAAATTGATTCAAAATAGTGATGTGACTTTGGATTTGAGTACATTAAATTTTTTTCCCTTTATTGTGTGAAAATTTACACTAGTAGTAATAATGTCCATCATATTGGCATATACTACAAACAGATGATTTGGTGGTTATCGGACACCTCTCCTTTGTTTTGGCATTCCATCACCTTCAAGAGCTATTTATTGAGTCATATATTCCACTCCTATAAACATTATGTCTTATTTAGAAAATGTATTATGACAGAAAAAAATAAGAGCACTAGTCAAAAGTGATTTATTGCTTACAAGAGCTGTATCATATAATGCAGTTTATAAACATGCTGACACAAGTCTACTTTAAATAAGTTAATGGGGATTTATTTTTATTTATTATATTATAAATTATATAAATAAATGTAAGCTCATGTATCCTTACATTATGAAGCAATATATAAACTGTAAGTCACCTAACATTATATTTCTTTTCCATCATATCTACATCATCTTCTTCATATGGTGCTATTCATGGGAAAATAGAGGTCATTTAATGTGAAAAATCTGTGTCTTTTTACGCTAATGGTACTATTTCAGTTTTTATTTTTTTACTGTTTTTCAGTACTAAAAGTGTCAGCCACTCTTATGTATACAGGACTACACAATGAAAATAAGAGGTTTTTTTTTTTTTTTAAAGAGAGAGAGGGGCTACTTGACTGACACCCAGGGCACCTGCGGACCACCAATCTTCCAACCAGGGCTCTGTGGGGAGTGTGCGGATTCCTGCTAATCCCAGGCCTTGTAGACCTGACAAGGAAAGAATGAGTACAGAAGGTCAAAGTGGAGAAGATGGTTCAAAGGAGCCTAACTAACGTTTGGTCAAGGACTGTCTGTTGACTGCCTAAACTGAATGAAGCATACATGGCAAGTGGTTAAGAGTTCACGTTTGGAATCACACTTGTTTGATGTGAGTACTTGATTGAACATAGGAAGGGTGTTATCCACAGTTTAAGAACTTTATTTAGAAAAATGATAGTAGGCTGGTTACATGGATATGCTGGCTGCTGCAGCGGGGGATTGAGGGGGTGGGAGAAGCCCAGCAGTGCTGATAGAGAAACCACTCGGTGAATGTGGGACACAAACAGTGGTAGAAGTGCCTTACTGTGAGGTGGGTGAATTCCTCCCCAAACTCATTATCATCCAAGGAAGGAAGTTTAATAACACAGAGCAGTAATAAAGTTGCTAGTTACCCTGCCTCTGCCAGCTTCCAGCGGGTGGCCGGAGAGGAATCAGTCTGGAGGGGAGGAACCTGCACACAGTTAATATAACTCAGCCACAGCAGTGAGCATTCAACAGAACCTGGGCATGGGATCCTTGTCCTCTCAGTCTGCAATAGTGGCAGCAGTGGCCCTAGGGCTGCTTTATTATACACTAATCAGAGAACCTAGATCTGATCACCAAAGAAGCAGGGTGGAACAGCCATCTTGATTCCACCCAGAGGCCAGTACAGGACATTGCATTGTCACAAATGAAACCAAAGCCACCAGCTACAGAAAGGACTAGGGAGCTCAGTCAGAAGGAAAGGCCCCAAATAGTGTTTCGACTGTCTGCCCTGCGGGCAATAAAGGTCTGACAGACCCTCCTTTCTGATCTGGAGGCTTCCTATCCCCCCTCCCTTACATGTCTGAACTGTGGGAGGAGTCTGTGATCAGGACTCTGCTCAATAGAACCCAATCAGCCAGAGTGGTCTCCAGCTGCAAGTCCAAGAGACTCTGCATGAAACCCACAGACAAGTCAGAGCCTAGTGATAGCCTCAGGGACCTACAAACAAAAGGGGCTGCCTGGACTCAGTGCCTTTCTCCACTTTCAGGCCCTGATCTCTGTGTACAGATGCCATTTCATAGGTCATGTGATCTCCAAGTAGGACTAGGCTTCCACACTCCCTAGTGGTTGAATTTGAGACCTCCTCAAACACTGGTCTAACTGGGCTGGTGTCTCCTTCATGCCTGCCTCCCCTTGCTGGGATTGTGTATGCATCAAACAGCATCACTTGGGGCCACTGAGGATCTCAAGACACACAAGAGTGGGTCATTAATGTCTCTAGGGGAGCTCACTTCGGGTAGGACACTCTCATTGTAACAGTAAGAGTCCCTTACAGTTGCATCAGGATCCACAATATTCCCAGTGGCTCCTGGATCCCTGGCTGAAGAGGGACAGGCATGTGTGCAGGCAGACACTAAACTACTCAAGAGTGCATTTCAAGTGACCCTGAAGTCTGTTCTCAAAAGAAGCAGGGAAGGTGATTGTAAACCCTCTACAGGAGAAAAATACTGGGAGGCCTCCTGGGAATCTGTCAGCTGAGACCACAAAAACTCATTCCCTTCAACAAACTCAAGTGGAAACTGATTCCACCTAGCAGTCAGCTATGAACACATTTCCCCATAGTACATATTGACCTCGGCAGTAATACTTCAGAACCTTCCAAACTCCTTTTTTATCTTGTTCTTATTATTGAAATTGATGTTCTTGCATGTATGTATTTTTATTCTTGTGTCTATGTGGTTGGCTTTCACTGTCACTGTGACCTCTTGTGTTTGACTACTGTACCCTTATCACTGGAGTCTGAATGTGGAAAGTACATTATAGTAAACTAGTCCTCAATCTTCTTGGGCCTGAAAGACCCTCACTCTATACTACCCTCTTCTTCCCTTTACCCTATCAATTCCTAAACTGTATTCTGGTCTCTCTCATTCTCCCTCAAAATCTTGACCACAATCTCTTCCAATTTCTATCTTTTCCTTACTCTTAATAGAATAGCCTACACCAATCTACTACCTTGAAGCTATATATCCTAAGTCACAAGTTGCACACTACCTGCCTACCTAATTCTCTTTGCTCTCCGTACTTTTTCCACCCATACTACAGAGGCCCTGCTAACTGAAGAAAGCATCATACTTGAAAACAGGTATTTGCTTGTTATCTAAATATAGTGTGAAAGCTCTCATGGTAGAAAACTGCTAATCCAATTGTTCTTGTAGGTGCTACTTTACACTGTAACAGCATCAATTGACAGTGTCTGATTATGCATTGTTTGTACTTATTGACTTCTACCCTGAATCCCTTGAAACATTGGAAAACCTAAATGTTCACAATACTTCACTGATTGGGATGGCAGTCATTGATCTGTGGTACATAATTGCATCCTGACCCAACTAAGCAAAGAGTTAAGAAGCTCCAATGTCAGTAACAAAGCCCACAAGAGAATTGTGTACTATCAGACCTCAAGCCACACTCCCTGTATCTGACAATGAGGAAAAGGGGAAATAATCCTCCATCTCAACCCCACAGCTCCCATCAAAAGAAGCCATGGTTGGGGCATAGATGAAAACCTAGAAAACTTTATCAACAATATGATTAGTAACTCAGTCAAAGAATTGAAAGAAGATCTAAGGAAAAAGATAAGGGACCAATTTCAGAAGATGAGAGACCACATCTAAGAAGAGATAGAAATTCTGAAAAGAGATATAGCAGAACTCTCAGAATTGAAAAATACTGTCAATCAAATCAAAAGCTCATTGGAAGATATTAATACCAGAGTAAACACAATGGAAAATAGAACCTCAGCTCTTGAAGATTGAACATCAGATAACAAAGACAGGCTGAACAACGTTGAGTTCACGGAGGACAGACTAGAAAAGAAATTTATTGTATATGATCAGAATTTACAAGTAATGCTTGATGAGATGAGAAGAAATAACATGAGAGTAATTGGGATTTAAGAAAACATTGAACAACAACAAGGGTCATTAAGAACCTACTAAGTGAAAATGCCAAGAATTTCCCTCATATCAGAAGTGATCCAGAAAATCAAATTCAAGATGCCTATAGGACACCAAGCAGACCTAACCAAATGAGAAATTCACTGAGACACATTATGTTTAAAATGAATAACAGAGAAATGAAGGAGAGAATCTTAAAGCAGCTAGGGAAAAGCCCCAAATCACAATCAGAGGCAGACCAATTTGGATTATGATGGATTTCTCAGATCAGACAATAAAGGCCAGGAGAGCATGGAATGATATTTTTCAAACATTGAAAGAAAACAAATTTAGCCAAAGATAATATACCCTGAAAAACTCAGTTTTAAATGTGAAAGGGAAATTAAATACTTCAATGACAAATTCAAGCTAGCAAGATTCATGAACACAAAGCCTGCACTACAGAAAAGTCTCAAAAATACATGTTATTCAGAGGGTCATGCTAACAAATTCCAGAACCTTTAGAAAAAGAAAATCAATAACCACAATACACACCAAACATTATCCAAGATAGCACAAAACACAGCAATAGTCGTATCATCAGGGATTCAGATTACCATATTTATTCTAACTCTGAATATGAATGGATTTAATGCTCCAATTAAAAGACACAGATTAGCTCACTAGATCAAAAAACAAAATCCAACAATATGCTGCTTATAGGAGACACAGTTCACAATCAAAAAATATACACAGACTGAAGGTGAGAAGATGGTAAAATGTCTACCAGGTTTGTGACCCCAAAAAAGCAAGCTGGTGTTGTGATCCTACTATCTGATAAAGTTAAATTTTGTCCGGTCCCGGCCGATAGGGACCGGACAAAGCATTCAACTGGACCCATTTGCTCTTAAGTTCTCCAAATGCTTTATTTCTCCCTATACCGTGGCTAACGGCCTCCAGGCACTTCCCGCCTTCCCTCTCTTAGAGTCAAGGCCCTTAAGGCATTACATTTAGAGTCAAGACTATTTACATTCATAGTCCTTGTTTCTACTGCCATACCAGAGTCCCTGTTTCTGCAGCTGAGGCTCTTACTGCCTGCATCTTATACTGCTGCTGATCTCTCCGCTGTCTCTGCTGCTGCCACCTCTCTAATTCTCTCAGGCAGCAGGTGGTGGTCTCTCTGCTTTCCTCCTGACTGCTGCTTGCTTCTTCCATGCTTCTTCTCTGACTGCTTCCTTCAGGACAGGGCTGCTTGCTTGCTTGCTTGCTTGCTTCTGGACAGGGCTGCTTCTTCTGCCTGACTAATCGCTATTTATCCATTACAACAGCCAACAGGGGTACAATGCAAACATGTTTACACAATTGTAACAAATGAGTGACCAAATAGCTTAGTCCTGCGGTCAGGCATTACATCACTAAGGAAGATACAAGCCAGCTGGGTCAGAGTTGTTTACCACCAATTCTTTTACAAGCCAGCTGGACCTCATGTTGGGGGATCCCCAACATCTCCTCCTTTTTTATTTTTATTAAGGGGAGGATAACAAACACGTGACTGTGTCTGCCTTAGGTTTTTCCATTCACACCTCCCCTTTGTTACCCGTCATTGGAATAAGGTGCAGCATAAGGCACCCTTCCTGTCTTAGGTTGATAAGGGGGATGAAAGGATTTTCCCGTCACTGACTACCAGCCCCTTGAGCTTGCATTGCTGACTTATGGTCATCAACTCTGAGGGCAGCATAAGCTTGCTTGATCCCTTCCATGCCTTTTTACCACAAGACCAATCACAAAGCACATAATAATGACACTGGCCACTCTTCCCCAAAACCTAGCCAGATTACTTAGGTAGCCAAAACTCAGTCCAGGCAGGTTATGAATACACATAGACCCAATGTCCACCAAAATGTCCATTTGTTAGACCCAAAGTCCACTAAAATGCCCATTTGTTCTTACAGTAGATAAACTTCATGGTCACTAGTCCAATGTGCAGGTGTTGATCCTAATTTGTGAAAGCCTTTGCAGCTGAGCTGGACAGGTGTTCAAGATCCGCCATCAGCATAGTCACCGCCAGGGCTGTAACAGCTGCAGCTAAGATGTCAAAGTCTCTCTAATTACACTGAAGCAGGATCGGCAGGTTTTCTTCCCTGGTCCATATCTTTCTCTCTAGGAAGCTACTAAAGGCTCTGAAAAACAACTCAAAAACCTCTATGTAAAATAGCAACCTTTCTTGAAAGACCTATACAAACAGCAGCAGGATGACTCTGGGGCAGCTAGCCCTTCCTCTAGAAACCAAGGGCAACATTCCTCCATCATTTTAAGGAATGCCCGGGCCGTGGTCGTTTTTAAAGGCATACCATTTCTTTTCAATAGTTCCATAAACGGTTGTTCCATTCTCATTCGTGACATTTCCAAACCCATGGTGAATTCTAATCCCTAACAAAATTGCAACTACAACAATACTACAAAACCCACACCAACAATAAGCATACAAAGACACACAGAACAAATTCTTCAACAAAACATAGGACATCCTTCCCCGGCTCGAAGCCAGTACTTCCTCTCCTCACAGGAGATCCTTACCTCGAGATTACCCCGGCTCTAGGCCAGTCCTTCCCCGGCTCGAAGCCAGTACTTCCTCTCCTCACGGGAGATCCTACCCGAGCTCTAGGCTAGTACTTCCCTGGCTGTAGGCCAGTCCTTCCCCCCGCTCTAGGCCAGTCTTCCCCGTACGGGCTACCATTTTTCTGGTCCTGGCCGGCAGGGACCAGATAAAGTATTCAACTGGACCCATTTGCTCTTAAGTTCTCCAAACACTTTTATTTCTCCCTTTACCGTGGCTAAAGGCCTCCAGGCGCTTCCTGCCTTCCCTCTCTTAGAGTCTAGGCCCTTAAGGCATTACATTTAGAGTCAAGGCTATTCACATTCATAGTCCTTGTTTCTACTGCCATACCAGAGTCCTTATTTCTGCAGCCGAGGCTCTTACTGCCTGCTTCTTCTACTGCTGCTGATCTCTCTGCCATCTCTGCTGCTGCTGCCTCTCTGACTCTCTCAGGCAGCAGGCGGTGGTCTCTCAGGCAGCTTGCGGTCGTCTCTGCTTTCCTCCTGGCTGCTGCTTGCTTCTTCCATGCTTCTTCTTCTCTGATTGCTTCAGGAGAGGGCTGCTTCCTTGCTCGCTTGCTCGCTTGCTTCTGGACAGGGCTGCTTCTTCTGCCTGACTAGTCGCTACTCTATTTATCCATTACAACAGCCAACAGGGGTACAATGCAAACACATTTACACAATTGTAACAAATGTGTGACCAAATAGCTTAGTCCTGCGGTCAGGCATTACATCACTAAAGAAGATACAAGCCAGCTGGGTCAGAGTTGTTTACCACCAATTCTTTTACAAGCCAGCTGGACCTCATGTTGGGGGATCCCCAACAAATTTTGACCAAAAAATTGTCAGAAAGGAGGAAGAAGGTCAATATATCATAATAAAAGTTACAATTCATGAAGAAGACATCATGATAATTAACATTTATGCCTCCAAAGACAACTCTTTCAAATATATGGAAAAAAATTCTCAAGGACATTAAACCACTCATCGATCTCAACACAATAATACTGGGGGACTTTAATATACCATTGTCAACAATAGATAGATTATCAAAGCAAAATATCAACAAAGATATCTCTAACCTAAACAACTGTATTGATCAACTAGATTTAACAGACATTTGCGGAATATTCCATCCTAATTCAACTGAGTTTACCTTCTTCTCAACAGCTCTTGGATCCTTCTCCAAAATAGACCACATCCTAGTCCACAGAGCTAACCTTAACAAATACAAAAAAGTTGATATAATCCAATGTATCCTGACAGACCACAATTCTATGATCTTAGCAATTAACAACATGAAAAACAACAGAAACTACTCAAATATTTGGGAATTGAATAACATCCTCTTAAACAAAGAATGGATAAAAAAGGTATTGAGAACACATATCAAGAAATTATTGGAAATGAATGAGAATGATGAAACAACATATCAAAATCTCTGGGATAGTATGAAAACATTCTCAAGAGGTAAATTTATAGCACTGTGCACCTTCATCAAAAATGAAGAAAGAGCCCAAATAAATAGTCTTATGCTCCAACTCAAATCCCTGCAAAAAGAGGAACAAACAAATCCCAAACTTAACAGAATACAGGAAATAACTAAAACTAGAGCTGAAAGCAATGAAATTGAGAACAAAAAAAAATATAAATTTCAACAAAACAGAGTTGATTCTTTGAAAGATTAAATAAGATCAAAGACACCTTGCTATCCTCACCAAAAGGAAGAATGAAGTGAAGCAAATCAACAAAATCAAAGATAAAAAAGGAGATATCACCACTGACTCATCCAAAATCCAGAAGAATATCAAAACTTATTTTGAAAACTTATACTCTTCCAAGTTTGATAATGTGGAATAAATGGACAAACTTATGGCCACATATGACATTCCCATATTAACACCAGAGGATACTGAAATTCTAATCCAATATCAGGCAGCAAAATTGAATGAACAATCAAAGGCTTTCAAAAAAAAAGAAAAGCCCAGGAAATGATGGATTCATGGCAGAATTCTACCAGACAATTAAAAAAGAATTAACACCAATCCTCTACATGATTTTCCATGAAATTGAAAGGGTGGGAGCACCCTCAAATACTTTTTAAGAAGCAAATATTACACTGATACAAAACCCAAAAAAGACACATTAAGAAAAGAAAATTACTGACCAATTTCCCTGATGAGCACTGATGCTAAAATTTTTAATAAAATCCTCACTATCCAGATCCAAAAATACATTAAAAAGATAATACATCATGGTCAATAAGGGTTCATACCTGGAAAGCAGGGCTGGTTCCACATATGCAAATCAATAAATGTAATTCACCTCTTAAACAGAATTAGAAATAAAAATCATATTAACATCTCAATTGATGCAAAAAAGACCTTTGATAAAATTAGTACCCATTTATGCTCAAAACTCTGAAAAAGATAGGGATCAAAGGAAGATGCTTTAATTTTGTAAGAGCCATTTATGACAGACCCATAACCAACATTATGCTTAATGGAGAAAGACTGAAAGCATTTCCACTGAATTCAAGAACAGGACAAGTTTGTCTGTTGGGGATTCCCCCAACATGAGGTCCAGCTGGCTTGTAAAAGAATTGGTGGTAAACAACTCTGACCCAGCTGGCTTGTATCTTCCTTAGTGAGGTAATGACTGACCTCAGGACTAAGCTATTTGGTCACTCATTTGTACAACTAGATAAACGTGTTTGCACTGTACCCCTGTTGGCTGTTTTAATGGATAAATAGAGTACAGACTAGTCAGGTAGAGTCAGCAAGCAAGCGAGCAAGGAAGCAGCCCTGTCCTGAAGCAGTCAGAGAAGAAGAAGCATGGAAGAAGCAAGCAGCAGTCAGGAGGAAAGCAGAGAGACGACCGTAAGCTGCCTGAGAGACCACCGCCTGCTGCCTGAGAGAGTCAGAGAGGCAGCAGCAGCAGAAGAGACGGCAGAGAGATCAGCAACAGTAGAAGATGCAGGCAGTAAGAGTCTCGGCTGCAGAAATAA
>PVKS010036732.1:0-19140 GCA_004027875.1 Aplodontia rufa
TTTTTTTTTTTCAGGGCTGAGGACCGAACTTGGGGGCCTTGCGCATGCTAGGCAAGCGCTCTGCCACTGAGCTAAATCCCCAACCCCGAGAATTTTTTATTTTATTTAGTTTTTCATGTGGTTTCGTTGCTCTGACACACTTCATCGTTTATGTGGTGCCCGTGTTCCAACCTGCGTACTTGGCGTGCCAGACAAATGTCTTAACTGTCGAGCTACCACTCCAGCCCTTACCTTTAATGTTTATAACTTGGCAGAATATTTTAATTATTAGTTGCTTGAGATTGTCTGTCACAGTCCCTGACTTTGAACTAGCCTTCTCAGGTTTTTGTTTGTATTATCTTGAAATATAGATCCAAGTGGGAAGAAAGTCTTCCCTTTAGTTGGGTAGACTAGTTTTTTTAATAAGAAAGCCCTGCTTGATGATGGTAGACTGTCGTTAAACACGTCCCTAAGTATGACAAGATGAATTCTCCTTTAAGGTTGTTTTTTAGGCTAGTCAATGCCATGTGGTTCATCTTTTAGACTTGGCTGATAGTTTTCCTTGGTAGTGGGGATTGGAAAAAATCCCTCCAAAATGTTAAAGAATAAATTTTGCTTGGTTATTATGCAGCGATTCCCCTATAGAAACAGTCAAGGCATGTTAACTTGTAGAAGTTGGGATGGCCTTTACAGTTAGCTTCTTTCCCTGTATTGTAGTTATTAGCAGCCTACAGGCAAGGTTAGTTTTGTTTCTTTTGACTTGTTTAAATGAAGGGGCAAAGACATAATGATGAAAGTAAAATTTTGTTACCTTCATGTTAATTTGATAATCAAGTATCAGTTGATCAAAAAATTTTGAAGAGGGGCTGGAGCGGTGGCTCAGCGGTCTCGGTGCTTGCCTGGCGAGCATGAGGACCCGAGTTCAAACCCCAGCACCACGTATACAACTGAGTATTGGAGCAACTAAGGCCATGTGAAAAACTAAATAAAGTTGATTCTCTCTTTCTCTGTCTCTCTCACTATCCCTCTCTCTTTAAAAAAAAAAATTTTTTTTTTTGAAGAGGGGGTCTCTCCAATTATCACAGCTTTATCTCTGAGGTAGAGAAAGTGATGGTGATTATTTAAGTTTTCAGTAGCTCTCATTTTTAAAAAAAATTTATGTTTAAGTGATACATAATAACATTAAAATTAGTGTTAGTGGGGCTTAACATGTGTTGCTCTCATTTTCTTGAGTCCTTACTATGTCCCATGTACATTAAGGTCAGATTCATCATTTGCTTAATCTGGCTTTACCTTTATGAAGTGTACTGCTATTATTCCTGTTTTTTCAGATGATGAAAATGAGAAAGAGAGATTTAAAAATAATTTTTTCCAGGCTGGAGCAGTGGCTCAGCGGTTACAGCGCTTGGCTGGCATTGGGAGGATATGGGTTTGTACCCCACTACCACGTACACAGCAAAGAGTTGGAGCAATGAAAAACTAAATAAAAAATTGATTCTCTCTCACTGTCCCTCTCTCTTTAAAAAAAAAAAAAATTCCCATGGTTCCATACCCAGAGTTTGAACCTAGGTTGTCTGACTTTAGAGCCTCTACTCTCAGTGGACTATGCTGCATACTCATTTATTGTGACATTCCTTTTTGAAATGGGGTGTCAATGGGTTGCCCAGACTTCAATTTCTGGATTCACATAGTCTTCCAAAGTAAGTGGAACTATGGACATGTGCCATGGTCCTGGCTTGGTAACATTCCTTCACTTATTTGATTTATTCTGGCTCTTGGTCTGGATAAGTGTCTTTCTCAGTAGCTAAACAAGTTCCTAACTATAAATCTCTTTCTTGATCTCCAGGTGAGCATGTTAGGCAAGGGATTTGGTGATGTTGGTGAAGCTAAAGGAGGCAGTACCACGGGCTCCCAGTTCTTGGAACAGTTCAAGACTGCTCAGGCCTTGGCTCAGCTGGCAGCTCAGCATTCTCAATCTGGAAGCACCACCACCTCCTCTTGGGATATGGGCTCGACAACACAGTCTCCATCACTGGTGCAGTATGGTAAGAAGATGAGAAGTGACTTGATTTCTTTGTGGGTTGGAGCATTGTGAAGAGACTGGCAAGGGGAATTGAAAATGTATCCTGAAGTAAAGATAGGGGGAAGCTCTCTGATAATGTGAATTCAGAAGGTCTCTCAGTGTGAATTCAGAAGGTTGGGAAAAATAAAAATTTGAAGCTATGTATCTCTATCAGATTTAACCATACATACAATTTTTTGTTGGCTTAGGATTTTTTTGAGTGGATGGTTCTCCTTAGGTTTATCTACAGTGTTTGAGAATATTGCCTTTGGGCTCGTGGAGTTGGCCATCTTATGACCTTACAGTTTAAACTTGGGCATTTCATGTCTTATGCAGGCAAAGTAATGATATTGATTTGATTAGGCAGTACTAAAGAACAGATGTGATCCAGTGTTTGTTGCCTATAGAAATGAGATTCAGTTCTAAAAGAGAACTTGCTCATATGAATTTTTGACTTTTGAAGGTTTGGTTCTTGGCACTACTACAAGATAGTAGCCTTTCCTTGAGATTTATTAGCATCTCTGACCTCATATATGCTGGGTTTCCTTTTGCAGATTTAAAGAACCCAAATGATTCAACAGTACATAGCCCCTTTACAAAGCGCCAGGCCTTCACCCCATCTTCAACTATGATGGAGGTGTTCCTTCAGGAGAAGCCACCTGCTGTGGCTACCTCCACCGCTGCACCACCACCCCCCTCTTCTCCTCTGCCAAGCAAATCCACCTCGGCTCCACAGATGTCTCCTGGGTCTTCAGACAACCAATCCTCAAGCCCTCAGCCAGCTCAGCAGAAACTGAAACAGCAGAAGAAAAAAGCCTCCTTGACTTCTAAGGTACTTGAACTTTTTAGATAGATATTATCTTAAGGCAAAGAAGTATGGGATTTGGGAATTGAGATTGTACGGGTTAAGTTTGAGGGAATTTTAAATTGAAGGTAATGTTTATTAACATTCTCACAGGAAGATGCTATTAAACCATAATATTTTCTTTTCCTTTGCCTTTCTTTTAGATTCCAGCTCTGGCTGTGGAGATGCCTGGCTCAGCAGATATCTCAGGGCTAAATCTGCAGTTTGGGGCATTGCAGTTTGGGTCAGAGCCTGTCCTTTCTGATTATGAGTCCACCCCCACCACGAGCGCCTCTTCAAGCCAGGCCCCAAGTAGCCTATATACCAGCACGGCCAGGTAGTAGATTTTTCTAATTGTATTATCTCTTTCTGATTTCTAGAATTCTGGAGATACTGTTCTTTAACTGCATGAGAGAAAAGTAATTAATTGCCTCATTGTGTTTGAAAGCTTTAAAATAGCCTTCATTAGGGTTGGGCTTAGTGGCACATGCCTGTAATCTCAGAGACATGGGAGGTTAAGGCCAAGAGGATTGAAAGTTCAAGGGTAGCCTCAACAACTTAGTGAGACCCTTTCTCAAAATAAAAAAAGAAGAAAAAAGGGTGAGGGATCAATGGTAAAGTACTCCTGGGTTCAATACACAGTATAAAAAAGCAACAAACATTGTCACTAGGATTATTTGTAACTTTAAACAAATGGAAATATGTTGCTTGGGTACTTGTGGAATGTTGCTCAGTTTTGAAAGACACATATAGCACCTCTAACATTGAGTGGCTGGGCATGTACCATAGCTAAAAATTCTTTTGGCATTTCTTTTTAGTCCTTTGGTATGGGATTATGCCTGTGAAGTGTGTACCTTTAAATTCTTTTTTTTTTTTTTAAATGTTTATTCAAGTGTATCTTCTTTTTTTTTTTTTTAAAGAGAGAGAGGGACAGTGAGAGAGACAGAGAAAGAGAGAAACAACTTTATTTAGTTTTTCACATGGCCTTAGTTGTTCCAACCCTTGTGTACGTGGTGCTGGGGTTTGAACCCGGGTCCTCGCACATGCCAGGCAAGCGCCGAAACCGCTGAGCCACCGCTCCAGCCCGAGCCATCCTTTAAATTCTTAGGGAGGAGATAGATAGCATTAATAGCTTACAAAATTGAAGAAGGGGCTGGCTGGAGTGTTGGCTCAGCAGTTAATGGCACTTGCCTGGCATGCATGAGGCCCCAGGTTTGAACCCCAGTACCATGTACACAACATAGTGTCAGAGCAGCGGAAGCCACATGAAATAAATGAAACTGATTCTCTCATTCTCTCTTTAAAAAAAATTGTATGGAACCTTAAAAGGAACCTTTTCCACCTCCCCTGGTTACCATCAAGGAAGGCCATCTTGAGCAATAGAAAATCCTAGAGGAGTATCTAGAGCCATGGCTCAGTGGTCTACCCGGTTCAAATCCCTGCACCACATACACAACCAAGTGTTGGAGAACAAAGGCCAGATGGAAATGTAAAGTTGATTCTTTTCCCCCTATTTACTTAGAGAGAGGGAGGGTGAGAGAGAATCAGTTCTGTTTAGTTTTTCATGTGGCTTTCATAACTGACAGTTATATGTGGTGCTGGGGTTTGAACCTGAACCCTCATGCATTCTAGGCAAGTGTTGTAATCTCTGAGCTACCGTTCCAGCCCTACATGCAAGTTTTTTTTTTTTTTTTTTTTTGAGAGAGAGACAGTAAGAGAGAGAGAGAAT
The DNA here is from genome assembly GCA_004027875.1 of Aplodontia rufa. Lineage (NCBI taxonomy): Eukaryota > Metazoa > Chordata > Mammalia > Rodentia > Aplodontiidae > Aplodontia > Aplodontia rufa. The sequence continues at coordinate 4,615 of PVKS010036732.1, forward strand.
CAATTTTATTTAGATTTTCATTGCTCCAACACTTCACGGTGTACATGCATGGTGCTTAGGGTTTGAACCCGTGTCCTTGAGCATGCCAGGTAAGCCCTGCAACCATTGAACCACTGCTTCAGCCCACATACTAATATTTTTAAAAGTTCTCAGAAAAATCATACTGGTAATAAATCTAATAAGTTGTCAAGGGGAACCTGAAGCTCTAAATTCCTTAAAGTGAGCTTGAGCAAAAAATGTTTTTTCCTGTGCTTAGGGGTCATGTTCACATTATGACTTACAGAAGGGACCAAGAGTAGTATATTCTGGGGCTGGAGTGGTGGCTCAGTGGTTTCAGGACTTACCTTGCATGCTCAGGGATGTGGGTTCAAATCCCAGCACCACATACACAGTGAAGTGTTGGAGCAACAAAAGCCAAATAAAAACGTGAATAAAATTGATTCTCTCACTGTCCCCTCCTTCTCTCCCCCCTCCCAAAAGAGTGGTGTATCCTTTCTACTGATTTTTTTTTTTTTTTTAAGAGAGAGGGACAGTGAGAGAGACAGAAGAGTGAGAGAAACAACTTTTTTTAGTTTTTCACATGGCCTTAGTTGCTCCAACACTTAGTTGTGTACATGGTGCTGGGGTTTGAACCTGGGTCCTCGTGCTTGCCAGGCAAGCACCGAAACCGCTGAGCCACCGCTCCAGCCCCCTTTCTACTGATCTTTAACTTCTTTTTAATTTTTATTGAGGAGTTGAGTTATTATATAATCATAAATGCATTAGCTTCTTTTTCTTAAATCAATCATAGAATGTAAGGGATGAAGAAACTTACCTCTTCTTCAGAGTTGAAAATGTTTTTAAGCTGTGTGCTTAATTCAGATTTCCTGATGCTGTAGAACATGGGAATTTCTATAGTTGTCAAGGGACAATTGTGTAGTTTCTTTTATTTGTTGCTGGGAATTTTCTTTTGATCTTTTTTTTTTTTTAACAGAGAGTGACAGTGTGAGAGAGAGAATTAATTTTATTTAGTTTTCATGTGACTTTCGTTGCCCTGACACTTTGTTGTCTAGGTAGTGCTGGGGTTCGAACCTGTGTCCTCAGACATGCCAGGCAAGCACCATAACTGCCAAGCGAATGCTCCAGCCCCAATAAGCCAGTATTTATTCGACTTTTAGATCCCTGCCATTTCATTAGTGTTTGTTCTATTTCATTTCTTTGAGAATTTTCCTCTTTTCTTTTCCCGCAGTGAATCTTCATCTACAATTTCATCTAACCAGAGTCAGGAGTCTGGTTATCAGAGCGGCCCAATTCAGTCGACAACCTATACCTCCCAAAATAATGCTCAGGCCCCTCTATATGAACAGAGATCCACACAGACTCGACGGTACCCCAGTTCCATCTCTTCATCACCCCAAAAGGACCTGACTCAGGCAAAGGTAGTAGTCTCATGAGTCTCTGGACATGAGTTAGAAAAATAGTGGGCAAAAGTATCTTAATATTAGTGTTTTAGTTCTCAGAAAGTGGTGTTAAGAAACCTTAAAAGTACTGACTGAGAAGCTGAAAACACATTTCTCTGGTGAAATAAAAGGTTTCAAGATTCATTGTCTCTAGTAATATCAGTCTTGGATACCTGTCCTCTCTTGGAACTTTTAATTGCTGGATTTTGGGGTGCATATCAGCAGATCTCAGTTTCCTTTGTCTTGGTTTGGTGAGAGGGACAGCATATGCCAGAGGTGTCATGGAGTAACTGTCATATGCAGCCAGCAGGGTTAGTGGTTTGGCTGACTTGTCGTATTCCTTCCTTCCTTCCACAAGGATCTTTGGGTTTGGACTTTGGCCCTTTTCAGTATCTATTTTGGGCATGGTTGTCTTCAGCCATATAGGTTTAGTATATCTGTTTGTTTGTTTGTTTGTTTGTTTTTTATAGAGAGAGGGACAGTGAGAGAAAGAAAGAATCAATTTTATTTAGTCTTTCATGTGGCCTTCATTGCTCCAAGACTTTGCTGGGTACATGGTGCTGGGGTTTGAAGCCGTGTACTTGCGCATGCTAGGCAAGCACTGTAACCGCTGAGCCACCTCTCCAGCCCCAGTATATCTGGTTTTTGTTGGTTTTAATTTTTGTTTCGTTTCTTTAGATAATCTCATTGTATTAATCCTTTGGTTCACTAGGAGAATTTCTCCCAAAGTTTTGTTAAGAAAATTAAGCTGAGTCGGTGGTAATTTCCCCCATTCACATGAGTTTGTTCTTGCTCCCCTGTTTCTTGTACCAGAATGGCTTCAGTTCTGTGCAGGCCACGCAGTTACAGACTACGCAATCTGTTGAAGGTGAGTATTCTCCAGGCTTTTTTTATTCTCAGTTTCATCTTTCCTTCTCCAAATATTTTTGCATTTCTTAAAGAGAAAAGAATTCTGGCACAGTGATGGGTTAGTCTTAGTTCTGTCTTCCTGCTTAATCTCAAACCTTTCTAAGTTTCTGGTTCACTAGTTTAAAATAGTGACAGTTTTATTGGTTCCCTTCACTGGACAAATGAAATTCACATGCTGAAATACCTGGAATTAAAAAGATTCTCCAGGGGCTGAAGCAGTGGCTTAGCGGTTATGGTGCTTGACCTGGCAAGTGCCAGGACACTAGTTCAAACCCCAGCACCATGTACACAACGAAGTGTCTGAGGAATGAAAATCACATGAAAAACTAAATAAAGATTGCGTCTCCCTTTCTCTCTCAGTCCCCTCTTTCTTTAAAAAAAAAATTTTTTTTAAAATAATAATACCTATTTTTAAATAATAATTTTTAAATAATTTTTAAATAATAATACCTATTCTCTTTTGTCTTTGAGGAAGCCTAGGACCAGTCAGTCATTCTTCACTTTAAAACATTGTATTCTGATGAGGTGAATGTTTTTATTTCCAGGTGCTACAGGCTCTGCAGTGAAATCTGACTCACCTTCCACATCTAGCATCCCCCCCCTCAATGAAACGGTATCTGCAACTTCCTTACTGACAACAACCAATCAGCATTCTTCCTCCTTGGGTGGCTTGAGCCACAATGAGGAGATTCCAAATACCACCACCACGCAACACAGCAGGTAATTTGGGGTGAGGATGGGGGTTGGGTTGATGTTTCAATAAAAGAACTCTCTGGTTCTGTCTTATTCCTTCTAACTGGCAGAGGCCACATTAGCCCTGCTTTTGTGGTAAGTGGGTGACCTGAGAGCTGTTGGGCGGTAACGACAAAGGAAATGTATTTTTCCTCTTCAATATCTGCTTTTGCTTTGTTGCTCACTACCCTTTTTTTTTCTTTAAATATAGAGGGACAGTGAAGAGAGAAAGACAGAATCAATTTTATTTAGTTTTTCACATGACTTTCGTTGCTCACTTTGTTGTGTACATGGTGCTGGGGTTTGAACCCGTGTACTCGTGCGTGCAGGGCCACCACTCCAGCCCCTGCTTACTACCCTTGATTGTAATTGTGCTTACCTTATGATCTCAGACTTTATTCAGAAAGAAAATGAGAGGGATAGTGAGAGAGAAAGAAATTTTTTTTTTAGCTTTTCATCTAATTTTTGTTGTTCTGACACTGAGCTGTGTGTGTGGTGCTGGGGTTCAAACCTAGGTCCTCGTGCATGCCAGGCAAGTGCGACACCACTGAACCACCACTTTTCTTGGTTATGTTCTTGACTAAAGTTCCAGATCAGATGGCCATGGCACTGTTGTTGATGGCTGCCTCTCTCCTTACAGCACGTTATCTACACAGCAGAATACCCTTTCATCATCAACATCTTCTGGCCGCACTTCGACATCCACTCTTTTGGTAAGTATGATGCTGAAAGGAAGTGTGGTTCTTTTTCTTTTGAAAATCAAGGTATAATCTTGGCTTTTTAAGACAGAATGATAGTTAATATTTTCATCTGGTTTTTGTTTTTCCTCTAGTTAGTTGTATATGTGGAGCTGGGGATCAAACCCTCTCCAACCCTGGAAGTGTGGTTCTTAAACTTCAGCTAGCCAACTCTTAAGATTCTCCCAAGAGGGAATTATTGATAATTTCTTCATGGAATGGTAAAATTGTCATTGAACTGAGGTTGTAGGGAAATGAGTAAAGAAATGTTGGAAACCAGGAGAGGCCAAAGAATCCAGAAATAGTGCAGAGCTAAGCACCATTCCTTAAAGCCCTGGGAAGGACTGTCCTCACTGTCCCCCCTCCTCCTCAAATACAGATGAGGCTTTGTATGCTCCGATAAATTCTGTAAGCATGTATCTCTTTAGGGACTAAGTGTATAGTTCAGTGGTAGAATGCATGCTTAGTATCCATTAGGCCCTTGGTTCAGTTCCCAACAGGGGGAAGAGAGTGAGCGGGGGATGGGGGAGGAAGAAAGGAAAGAACAGAACAAATCTTTCTAACTGGTAGAGTTCTAGGTGTTGGTCTGGGATATGTTGAACAGAAGTCCTGAAAATAATCAGTGTGAGGCTGGACATTATGAAAATAGAGGCCAGATGAATGATTTTGGTCAAAGAATTAATTTCACTGTTGGAATTTATAGCATGTATTTGTAAGATTAACAGAGAACCCATATTAGGCAAAGTTGTCTGTCGGGTGTATCAGGAACCTAGGGAAAGATATTATGAGTAAAGCTTAGGAGTCCCTTATTTCCTCAAGACATGATTTGAGGTATAAAGTAAAAGCCTACACTCCACCCACCCACCCCCGCCCCAGTTCTCAACCTTATCTCTCTACTGGTAAACCAGTGTTGGGTGTTGGTCTCTGGAGAGTTGTCCCCACCGATTTTGCTGTCTTTCTGAACAGGATGATGATGTATAATGAGTCTCTATTAATAGTCATTCTTTTCTTTTCTTTCTTTTTTTTTTTTAAAGAGGGACATTGAGAGAGAAATCAGCTTTATTTAGTTTTTTATGTGGCTTTCATTGCTCTGACATTTCATTGTGTTTTTAGTGCTGGGGTTCCAACCTATGTACTTTGACATTTCATTGTGTTTTTAGTGCTGGGGTTCCAACCTATGTACTTAGGCATGCCAGGCAAGCACTGTAACCGTCGAGCCACCACTCCAGCCCCTATTAATAACCATTTTTATCACAGGACTCTTAAACATGTAGTAAGGTAGTCTTTCTACCTTGGCAGTGGGGACCCTGATACCCTGCTTTGACCTTTTTAGTTGGGAAATTGATATGACAGTCATATTCAACAGATTGGACTATTTTTCTTTTCTAACCTGTGTTGCTAATTGTGTTCCTCCTTCTGTCTTCCACTGCTCCCTCTTTTTTAAGCACACAAGTGTGGAGAGTGAGGCGAATCTCCATTCTTCCTCCAGCACTTTCTCTACCACGTCCAGTACAGTCTCTGCACCTCCCCCAGTGGTCAGTGTCTCTTCCAGTCTCAACAGTGGCAGCAGTCTGGGCCTTAGCCTAGGCAGCAACTCTACCGTCACAGCCTCAACTCGAAGCTCGGTTGCTACGACTTCAGGTACCCCTTTGCACAGGTGGATGGCATTCCTCTGGGATGGAGGAGATCCGTAATTGTGTGATGGCACAAAAAAAGTTATTTCTCTTTTAGGAAAAGCTCCTCCCAACCTCCCTCCTGGGGTCCCGCCATTGTTGCCTAATCCGTATATTATGGCACCAGGGCTGTTACATGCCTACCCGGTAAGTAAAACTGAAAGGTTTGCTCCAAAAGGTGGGGTTGATGTGACTACTCTTTATATCTCTGGTTTCAGGTGGAAGGCTGGGATTAAAAAATAGAACAGATGAGTTGTTGCCACATATAAATAAATACGTTTTTAATCTGTAGTCTTGAAAAAAAAATCACTTTTAGAGAGAAAGGCTAAACTTAGGCAAGACGCTGTTATATATTTACTCTGTGTGTAATAGAAATTCTGGACCTCAGATGCCAAAGGCCAGAATGTTCAACTGGCATTCCTTTCAGTTTTTTAGAGAATTATTTTCTGTAGTTGATTCCCTTACTCTGGGGATCTTTGTTGGCTCTAACCTGGTCAGACTAGAGTTCCCCAATTCAGTCTGGAATTGTCTGAGGATATGGCTGGCATTGAAGGGTTTTTGCACTAGCATATCTTTTAAATTTTTAAAGAAAGGGATAGTGAGAGAGAATCAGTTTTATTTCGGTTTTATTTAAGTTTTCATTGGGGTTTTGTTGCTCCGACACTTTGTTGTATATGTGGTGCTGGGGTTTGAACCCACGTCCCTGAGCGCATGAAGCAAGTGCCTAAACGCTTGAGCAACTAACTGCTCCCTCCCCCACTAGCTTATCTTTTGTCACCTGCAGGTATTCAGTACCTGTTAAGAACAAAGGTATGAAAGTCACCTGTAATTGCCCCAGATAAGCACCATATACATGAAATGCCCAAATACCACTACTGCGAATTCCTTTTATCTCTTTGTACTTCACTCTCCCATTAAAGAACATTGAAGGGAATAATCTTTTTTTTTGGTTAGTACTGGGGATTGAAGTCAGGGCCTTTATCATGCTAGGAAATCAGTTTACCACTGAGCTACTTCCCCACCACAAGGAAATAACCTATGTCCTGTTGTAAGAAAGAGGGTGAATTTCTGTTGAATTGTCTTGTTTTTTAGCTCTTTTTTGTTATCATTCATAACCAGTTGCAATTAATATTGTTACATGTCTAAATCTTTCAGCCACAAGTATATGGTTATGATGACTTACAGATGCTTCAGACAAGATTTCCATTGGTGAGTACATAGAGTAGAGCTCTGGAAAAGAAATGTATCTTAAAATTAATGTAGGAGGATTATCTCAAATGCTCAGTTGATAAGTCATAGACCTTGCTATTTCTCAGCCCATCGCAGTGTACATATGCTTTGATTTAACATATATTGGATTATAACTGCCCCCCGACCTTGGTGCTAGGGATTTAACCCAGATCTTCACATATGTTAAGCACATGCTATCTCTGAGCAGCACCCCAAGCCCACATGGAATATTAAAACTATATACACACTTTCTACCCATGTCAATTTCCTGTTTTTTAATTTGATTTTTAAAATTTTTGTGGTATTGGCAATTGAACTTCAGGGACCAGTGTATGCTAGCCAGGTGCTCTACCATTTAATTATACCCCAAGCCCCAGAGATGTGGCATCTTTGAAGTAAACATATTTTAACCTAATCTGTGGCCCCAAAGAGTGCTCAGGAGCTCCCAGGATGCTTATATGTTTATATCTCAAACATAGCGGGCAGCGGAGGTGGTGTGTATGTGTGTTTATACAAGATAGGTTTGGCATAGCCTGCTAGGAATGATGTGTGAAGGTTGAAAATGTTATAGGTCCTGGTGGAACTCAGTAGGCATATCCGTAGACCTTGCGTGACTCTGTTTATGGCCAGGCAGGGGGGACAGTATATGCAAGAGTAATATGGAGTTTGTGCAAGCTCTGACCAGTTTCTCAAGTAGCTGGATAAATTGCAGTACTCCAACATTGTCCTGCTTTTCACCCTGTTGATCTCATGCTGGGGAATGAATGGTATTGAATTCTGCACTTTTATTTCTCTGTTTTAGGATTACTACAGCATCCCGTTTCCCACGCCCACTACTCCACTGACTGGGAGGGATGGTAGCCTGGCCAGCAACCCTTATTCTGGTATGATTAGGATATGGTGAATAAAGGGAGACTGTATTGGGATTGGTGACAAAATCCTGCTTAATAGCAAAAAGGGACCTGGTTCTCACTTTAAATATCTTTGGTAAAAGCTCAAAATGGATGCAGTGAATCAGGGTTGGTAGATTCACAATCCTTCTGGATGAGGTTATGAGAGTTTTTTCCCTTTTGTCCCACTTAAGTTGTCTTCCTGATTTCTAAATCACGCTTTCTTTCTCTCTCTGTTACACTCATACACACACACACAGAGATACACATGTACTCACAAATATGTGTGTGTGTATACACATATGTACATATATATTTTTTCTTTGGTGCTGGGGATTGAACCTAGGGCTCACATCTGCAGTAAGCATATGCTCTACCCTCACCCCCTCCAGATGATATTATAACTTATTTTTTTTTCTAGCTTTTTTCAGGAAGTAGTGGTTGAACTGGCCTTCTCTGCTCATCTCTGCCTCTGTACCTTAGAGTGGCAGTCTTATTGCCTTGCTAGGTTACTTGAGTTGTCTTCTTTTGCTGACCTTTTTTTATCTTCTTCACTGCTTATCATTTTCCCTGATTTATCATTGTCCTTCAAGTCTAGCATGGGGTATTCCCCATGGAAGAAAATGGTGGCTGGGGGTGAAAGAATACACGTAGGCAGAGAAATAATGCAAGAGCTTTATTCTGGGAGCCTCTCTCTACTGTGGCATTCTACAGTTAACAGTTACTCAACATTAGTCTTAACTAGCACTGCACTAAATGTGTGCTGAGGAATGCTGAATGGAGCTGGGAAGAAATACAATTTAAGAAATTGAACTTTAAAAATCTTTGAACGGGCTCTCTTGGACTCAGGTGAAACCAAAGAGGTGATTGGTGTTGCAATAAAAGAAACAGGTACATTCAGCCTCTTCTGTCACAGGTGACCTCACAAAGTTCGGTCGTGGGGATGCCTCCTCCCCAGCCCCGGCCACAACCTTGGCCCAACCCCAACAGAACCAGACGCAGACTCACCACACCACGCAGCAGACATTCCTGAACCCGGCGCTGCCTCCTGGCTACAGTTATACCAGCCTGCCATACTACACAGGGGTCCCGGGCCTCCCCAGCACCTTCCAGTATGGGCCTGCTGTGTTCCCTGTGAGTGCCTAGCCTTGGTCTCCTTGTGGTGAAGGATCCTAGCCCTGACACTATCCTAGCTGCTATCAAACCTAGATGTCTCTTTAGTAATGAATGAGAAGAACAGTTTCCACTTTTGGCCTATTTCTGGCCTGGGAATGGGGAATGGGACTGAAATTAGTAGACTTACAACAGGAATTACCTGTTTTTAGAATTAGCCGGAGGGGGAATGTGATACAGCTTTGCTTCCCTCAGATCGTCATATATTTTCTGATACCACTCCCCCTTTTCCCTTCTTCCAAATTACTTCTTGACTTCACAGGTAGATTATGAAAATATTAGTAAGGATCCCATTTCACTATTCAAACTGTGGCCATCTGAACATGTAGGTCCTGGAGTAGGACAGGTGAAATAGATGGTCCATGCTGCCACTTCACTGCGGTTCTGGCCCTTTTGTTCTTCAGGTGGCTCCTACCTCTTCCAAGCAGCATGGTGTGAATGTCAGTGTGAATGCATCTGCCACCCCTTTCCAACAGCCGAGTGGATATGGGTCTCATGGATACAACACTGGTAAGCTCCCTGCGGCCCTGGTTTGGTGGTTTCTGTGGGATGTTACTGGGTTAGTGAGGGTGTTCTGCTCTCCACATATGGCTATTAATGCTTGACTGAATTGGGTGTCTGGGAGCGGCATTAACAGAGGTGCTTGACACTAGGAAATGGTTCTATTACTCATGATTAGAATGCTCAGGGACATGTTTTGGCCACTGAAATACGTTGTCTGGCCTAAACTTGAGGCAAAATGAGACAAGGGCCCTAAGATTTTGATGAGATATTAGTGGAGGCAAGTGTTGTGGCACTGAAAGTACAAAAGAGGATATATTCACTGAAGAGAAGGTTACATGCTTTCATAGCTGACAGAGTATGATAGGTTTGGCCTTAAATCTTTTTGTACTACTACTTTTCTTATGATTCCCCTTTCATTTCCTAGCTAGAGGGAGAGAAAAAAATAGGCTTGACTACTCAGCAGAGTGAGAATGAGACTGGGAAAGCTAGACCCTTAGATCCTTCATTTGTATGGCTGGTCTTCTTGCAAAGTCCATTTGCACATCTAATGCCAGATATAGAATTATAGGAATCCTCTGAATATGTACTGACCTAAAAAGTACTTAGCCTATCTGTTGTTTTCCTATCTGATATCTGTGCTCCACTTCTGAAGGATGGGAGTAAGAAGTCATTGAATAAAATAGTTCCTTCTGTGGGTTTTTTTTTCCTCCCAATGATCTAGGTGAATATGGGGAGGAGCTTGCTGTAATTGCTAGGGATTGGGATTGAGGATTGTCTTTCAAAGCTATCAGCTCAGTTAGTTTCAGGTGATTTGGATGGAGCAACATAATTGTGGGCTCCAGGTAGGTAAATTGCTCAATGTTTGTTTTATTTGTTTTTTGGTACTGAGGATTGAACCCAGGAGCACTTCATCCCACTGAGCTATATCCCTATTTTTTATTTTGAGCCAGTGTCTCTCTCAGTTGCTGAGGCTGGCCTCAAACTTGCAACCCTCCTGCCTCAGCCTCCCGAGTTGCTGGGATTATAGCATGTGCCACTGTACCCAGCTCAAAGTTTTCAGTAATTGGGAAATATCTAAGTGGAGCACAGAAGACAATGAACAGTAGTTCTAGAAATTAAGAGGTGGAGCTTTGGACTGTGCTATATGACTTCAAGTGGGTCATGCTAAATTTTAAAAAATCCACAGAAAAGTCCCATTGAGATTTCCAAGATGACTTGTGGCTCCTCTTTTCACCGTGCAAGATCTGCCCTAATTGTTGATTCGGGGAGGATTATGACTTTTTGACATGGCATGGCCCCATTCCAGGACTGTTAGATTTAAGTTTCAACTGGTCCAGGTATGGGAATTTTAAGAAGAAAGGCAGGTGGTGGATAATAGAGTTGGCATATCTGATTCTGGAAATCCTAGCTTCTTACCTCCCTTAAGACTTCAGAAACCTGTTAGTCCTTTGAGAACCCCCAATTCCCAACCCCACAGAGGGCTCTTGACATTCCATTCCTCATCAACCTCTTCTAAATTCATTTATTTTTATGTATTTTGATTCCTTTTAGGAAGAAAATATCCACCCCCTTACAAGCATTTCTGGACGGCTGAGAGCTAATTTGGCCCAAGGCTGGGGGCTGTGTTTTGTGTGTGTGTATAAATTTGCACTGAAGTCTTGTTTCAGAAACCAGACCACTGAGGAGAGCCTGCTGAGCTGAGGCCATGGCCTGCGTGGCTTGGGGAAATGAGTTGGTGGATACCTTCTGGGCTTTTGAACTTGCCCCTTCCCCATTTCCCTCTCCCCCTTGTGTCTGAACCCTGTCTTACCCATTTCGAGTTCAAGCGGTGCAGCACCTCCGAAGCATCAATGCACACACCTGCTGTTGCTTTTGATTTCTGGAAGGCATGTAGTTTCAACTTGTAACAAAAATATTTGTAGTCTTCAATAAACTGTGGTATTTCTTTAGCTAACTCTGGCGTTCTTTCCGTGCATGTCTTTCTGGACACTAGGAACCAATGTTGAGTTGTGGATGAAGGGTGGAGGGTGGCCTTTTAACTAAGACCCAAGCATAGGCAAAGAGCTGTTAATTTTTCTGTGTGGTCGGTTTTTTAAGATGGGGGGAGGGGAAACAACCTGTTTCCAGCCTGTTGATTGGTTGGTGAAGGAAGCTACTTAGAAGATCCCTGATTCCCATGCTTTTATCTCTTCACTTTTCCATTTGGGTCTTCCCCTGGCCTGTGACATAAGCAGAGGAGAAAGGACAAAAAAGTTTAGAGTGAAAGACAAAAGAGATGTGGTGTTCAAAGCTGTTGTTAGGGAAGTATTTTCCAAGGTTTAATTCCCACATCTAGTTCACAAAGGCTATAACTGGCTGATTGAAATCTGATAAAATCATTAGTGATCAGCTAATTGATGACTCAGGTTCTGTGGAAACTGGTAGCCTGGAACATTGTTCTTAGTCCTTCGATGGCTTCTCAGAGATTGGATTACTAGTCATTTTGCACTTGTGGGTGTAGTGAAGAATGTGGGGGAGTTTTGATTAGTACACCATCTAGTACACTATCAGTCCTTTGTTTATAGAGTTAACTTAGATCACCACCTTTGGTTAATTGGCAACCAAAGTGCTCAGCTTTCCTTGTATTTGTTCCTAGCCCTCTGGAGTCATTTTTGTCCTTTGGAGGTAACCAGCTTTCCCAGGGGCTGTTGTACTAGGAGAGATTTTTTTCCTCATTCCTACCATGTTTGAGAGTGGAGATAGGGAATAGGCAGGATATGACATTAGACGAAAAGGGAGAGAACTCTTGTCTGACGATAGCTGTATATATGGTAGGGAAACCAATACCCATTAATTTCTATGTTCTCTAATGGTAACATTGAGGGTATTATGGTGACTACAGTATTCTCTCTTTTTTTTTTCTTTTTTTTCTTTTGTTTTGCATTTCTAGTCCCTTTAACTCCATGTCCACTATAAGACCTCTGGACTAGAAGCTGGTTTTTTAGCTAGTCCAGTCTTTGGAAAGAATGAAACGAGGTAGGGGGATGTTAAAATTAAATTTCTCCTTACCACAATATTCAAAATCCAATTAGTCATTTTTCCCATCCCACGTAGGCAAGTAATCTGGCCTTGATTTGTGAAGCTAGAGCAAACTGTGTGATCCTTTGCAGTAAAGAAAAACTAGTGTCTCTTGGGATTTGTCTTTGAGTCTGTTTATTCCACCTTCAGTCCCAGTTTTCCTCCACAGACCTTATTTTTTAGCCTTTCCTGTTCCTGAATTCCTGTTCTTAAAATTATGCCTGCTACCCAGTGTTTTTCTAGATGGGTATATGAGGTTTGAAAGGGGAAGGGGAAAATACCCCATTTGCTTCTTAAGAGATTCCCATTTCCCTTCTACTTCAGTGACTTCAGAGTGTGGAGTTGATACTTTGGAGATGGGGAAGTATTTTTCTCTTGCTTGGTTTCTGTAGTTCTGTTCTTTTTCCTAGTTGGTGTTTGCTCCTCCCTGGAACTATCTGGACTTATGATGTGGGAGGGTTTTCCAGGTTAAGATGCCTCTTCTGTTGGGAAGATTCTAAAGTGACTGTGCAAGGTGGGCTTAACTTCTGAAGGCTGGCTTTGTTCTAGGCATTGGTTGGGAGGATTTGGGTTTTGGAGTTTGAAGGGGGACTGCTGGTGAATTGAGGGGAAAAGAATTCCTTATTTGTGATTTGTTCCCTTTAATACAGTGCTTCTAAAAATCTTTCCCATCAAAATGCTCCTAAAAGCAGAGGACAAGGGATGTACCTTTGAGAGAAAAAGTCCAAGGGCATAGATAGAAACCCAAATTCTGGTTTCATTTTTATCTTCATGGGACCCTAATATATATCTTTTAAAAATTATGCTTCAAATTTCTAGTTAAATTATTTCTCAAATCTTTAATAGTTCTCTATTGAAATGCTAGATTATTTATACCATGGTTTTTCTGTCCTTGATCCATTCATTGTCCAAGTCCTAGGAGGAAGAGTGTAGTGTGTATTTCAGTTTGAAGAGAACACATTAAAATGAGTGTTTATACTACTATGGTTTCCTTAAAACTGTAGTTGCAGTGGTAGTAGAGAGTTTTTCAACTGGAAACATGAAAGTGGGAATGTGAGTTAGAGCTTTTCATGGAGAAACTGAAGTTGTAAACTGAAAATGATGTTCAGTTTTTATATCCCATCTAGGCTTTAGGAAATAGTCTACCCATTCCTACTTTTCCCCTCCCCACCACTGTGCTTAAAATTGTGTAAATAAAAATTCATCTTTTTGGCAACCCTTTAAATCATAAAGATACAGCTGAAAAACTCCAAAACTGGAGAAACTGGACCAAGTGAGCTGAGGCTCCAAGAATAAAAGTGCTCTTGGGGACGGAATTGGACTATTCCTCACTATTCCTCTAGTTATTTACCTGATGCAGTGGAGATGTGGATTTTGAGCCCCAAAAGTTCTCTCTTCAGGAACAGAAAGCCGGAGTATCCAATTCTTCAGGGGCAGGACTGTGTGAGATTTGAAATGGACACTGTTTATTACATCCTGTTTGACTTTGGCACAGAAGTGTTTTGAAATCATATATGCTAATGACGTTTGGTTATATCCCTTGCTTCCCCCAAAAAATAACTCACCTCAGTCTCTCACACATACTCCACACACATCTGGAAAGGGAAAATAAACCCTTAGGGAGCCTTTGTGTGTGAACTCTTATAATCTTAGGACTGGCCTGAAAGATGGAAAAACAAGACAAAAATTCCCTTGCAGTGCAATAGCTAGAAAGACTGCAGACGTCACCTCACAACAGGAACCGGGCCAGTAACTAGCTGAGCTAACCCACCTGTCTTTCCTCCTCCCTTAGGTGTATCAGTCACCTCCAGTAACACGGGCGTGCCAGATATCTCTGGATCTGTGTACTCCAAAACCCAGGTAGGTGGCCTGGCTCTGGACAGTAGTAGTAGGGACTTAGAGGAAGAGGAGTTGCCCTGGTAGAAAAACTGGGCAAGAACAACAGCAGAGAGATCAGAAACTCATTCTAGGGGCTGGAGCGGTAGCTCAATGGTTACAGTGCTTGCCTGGCACGTGCAAGGACATGGGTTCGAACCTCAGCACCACATCCACAACTAAGTGTTGGAGAAAGAAAAACCAGATGAAGAAATTGATTCTTTTTTTTCTCTCAATCTCTCTCTCAAAAAAAAAAAAATACATTCTACCTTTTCTAAATGAAAGGTCTCTAGATTTCAATTTCTCT
>PVKS010036733.1:0-19139 GCA_004027875.1 Aplodontia rufa
TTTTAGTATTCTGAGGAGACAGCTTACAAAATACTGAACTAGACAAACCTCTTGCAAAACTATTATAGGAAAAAGAAATCGAAGATCAGTAGAGTAAAGGGACCCCAGAAGGAAGGAAAAGAGGGAAAAGAAAAATAAGAATGATATTGGCCAAATTATATTGTTATATTGTGTGATTGTACAATATGTAAGAATGAATCCCACCATTATGTACAACTAACGCACCAATAATATGGAAAAATAAATGAAAAAAATAAATATAAATAATTAGAAATAATACTAAAATGGAATGCTATGTAAAATTGCACATACTTTAAAAAGGAATATATTTAAGAAAGTACTGCCTATCCGGATATGCTTTCCTGCTTCTATACCTTGGGTTCTATATCAGGGGATGATGCTAAGTAGAATTAAAATACAGATTAAAGGTGAATGCAAGATGTTTAGGCTAAATCAAACTACAGGTAAGCACCATATAACTGCAACTCAAAAGTACTCTTCTGGATGAGAAGATTCACCAAATGAAGGATGGCAAAGTATCTTCCCAGTTCCTATCACAAGGGCAGGAAGGATAAGGAGTTTGTGAGTAAATATGAAGGATCTGTTGAGCAAAGTAGGAGAGGAACAAAGAATTCACCAACCTGGGAATTAGCTCCGTCTCTGATCAGTAAAACAATGAGGAGGGAAGTGATAGATACCAAGTCCAGGTGACAGGAGAGGTAATTTCCTGATCAGTCACACAAAGGACATCAACTAAGATTCAGCCCCGTCCCTGCCCACTGCAGGACAAAGAGCAATGGCTGGGTACTTAAGTCCTAAAAGCACACATTTCAACACAGCTGTTGCTTTTTGCCCTGGAGAAATTGCCCACGCAACATAGCAACGAAAAGTCTCCAAATCCTAGTACAGGGAGTAGGGACAAAAAGAAAAAACCCTTCTCTTTTCACATCCTGAAGTTTCAATGGTGTGACTCTATAAAACTGACAAGAGGCAGATTAACAGGAGAAAAGGCACACAAATTTCTTATATGTGCAAGGAAACAGCAGTCACGCCAAGCGTGAGATTCAAAGAAGGGCTGGTTGGTTGCTGCTTAAACAACATTCTGAGCTACTACAGAAAGAAGTTGGGGATTCTGGGAATAGGTGGCAACAAGAAGATTAGGGGCATGGGACCTTCAGAGGTAGATGCAGGAGGCTGAAGAGAGGAATTCCACAGCTAAAAAAAAAAAGCTATCTTGTGAGGCAAAAGAATTATCCCAGGTAACGGCCCTCAGAGGAATAGATGGCTGATGGTAAAATCTCTCTGCTGTGAAGTGTTAGGCCTTGGCTCTCCTTTTCCTGGGTTAATCTTCCCCATGTAATGAGATATTAGAGAAGAGATCAAGACCCCTGCATTCCACCTAGAGGAAATCCTTTAGTCAAACAGGAAGCTTCAGAAAGCCCCTCCCTACACTGCAGGAGAAAAAGAGGAGTCAGACTGTCTGGGGTTTGTGCAGGTGGGGAGCGGTAAGAACCTTGAGGTTGCTTCTTTAGTTCAAAGTGTGTAGCATGTCAAACGCCATACTTTGAGGTGTCATTTTCTGAGTCTCAACAGGATTAGCCAAAAAAAAAAAGCAATTTTAAAGTAGTTTCTACTGTAGTACTACATGCTTAATAGGTTTCTGCCTTAGCACTGAGCTTAGTCAGTCTTAGGCAGTAAAAAGGAAGTTACATCATCAGGAGAGTTAAGAACTATAATTTTCTTGAATCGTAGACCTGACATCGCCAATTCCCACTATACTAATTGTATTACTCAGGTTTCTATCACTACAATGAAACACCTGGGGCAATTAACATACAGAGAAGCATATTCTTTTCAGACTGAACTCACATTCAATTCAAACGCCTAAAAAATTATAAAAATGATTTTTAAAAGGAGAGAAAAGGCTAATTTCGGTTCATGACTGCACAAGTTCTAGCTCAAGATGGTGAGTACCCATTGCTTTGGGCCTCTGGAAAGTTCAGCACACCATGGCAGGAGAACGTGCTAGAGCAAACCACTGGCCTCATAAGCCAGGAAGCAAAGAGGGTGAGGAAGAGGCTGCACATGGCTTCTGTGGACCAAGAACTCCCGCTAGGCCACACCTCCTAAAGGTCCACCACCTCCCAATATCACCACCCTAAAGACCAAACCTTTAACACATGGTCCTTAGGGGGGCACTTATCCACACATGGCACTAAGAAATACATAGACCTCGATGACCTGATTTGCTGAAAAGACATTAAATCCAATTCCAAATAAGGCAAAAATTATATAAAATTAAAAGATACAGACTAATTTCCTTTATGAACAAAGATATGGAAAGCTAAGTGAAATAGAAGTTAAAAGAAGAATCTCCCTCAGAGTTTATTCTTAGTATCCTTTAAGTAAAAAATTCATCTTAAAATGACATTTAAAAACAAACTATTACAAATGCTTAAAGTATCTATTCTGTGAGTTCAAAAGAGTTGTTATTTATATGCTTGAACATGCACATGGCCTATCATACATGACAAAACACCTATTCCCACTGACATCAGGGGGGAAAGATGCCTACTGGTGGTATTATGTAAAATGCACTAGAAATTCCAAAATATTCAATTATGCATATGAATAAGTCAAGATTTACAAACTTTGATAAACTGAATGCAAACATTGTATACAAATTATGTGGCTTACTCAAAAAGAAAAACCAACCAACTGGTCAGCAACTGGAACTTAGAGCTCAGCAAAATGGCCAAAATTAAGAAGTTTACATGAAAAATCTATAGTTCTTGATAATGAAAGAGAATTCATCCACAGTAGCAATAAAAATATTTCTATAGGAATGACTACAATGAGAATATGTCAAAATATTTTCATTTTCTGAAATTCATACTTCAATACATTTTCACTCAAACAAAAAAATAAATTTTATTACATGATAAAATGATGTCTCCTATAAGACAAACTGATGAAATTTCTTTTTAAATTATTGAAGATAAAAATCTAAAAATGAGGATGAGGATAGCACCAGTCTATTGAGATATTAAGAGATACCAACACATAGAGCTATAAAAGTGAAAAAGGTATATAAACTCAGAAGTGGGAAACAATTACATGCATGCAAAGGTGCATGAATGTGTGTGTGTAATAACACTTA
Organism: Aplodontia rufa; assembly: GCA_004027875.1. Lineage (NCBI taxonomy): Eukaryota > Metazoa > Chordata > Mammalia > Rodentia > Aplodontiidae > Aplodontia > Aplodontia rufa. The sequence goes on from PVKS010036733.1 coordinate 3,161, forward strand.
GATCTTCACCTACCATCATATAATAAAGACTACATTCATTTAGTTGGTGGGGTTTTATTGTTTTGTTTTTTAAGAGACAGAGGGACAGAGAGAGAATCGATCATATTTAGTTTTACATGTGGCTTCCGCTGCTCTGACACTTCATTGGGTATGTGGTGCTGGGTTTCAAACCAGCGTCCTCACGCACGCTATGCAAATGCTGTAACTGCTAAGCCACCACTCCAGTCCCGGTTGATTGGTTTTTGAAACTTAAGGCAAAGCAAATCCCAACTAGAGATTCAAATAAGACTCTCCTTTGGGCTAGGCATGGTGGCATAACTGCAAATGATCATTTTTCTCTGCTCTAAGTTTTCTCAACTTTCAAATTAAAATTCTTTACTTGAAAGCTCAATGCTGTTATTTTTCATTTTTTACATGCTATTCCAAAAATTCCTTCCAGGGAAACAGAAAGAAAGAGGGGATGGGGAATGTCTAGTATGTTCTTTCCTTTAGAAAAGTGTCATTGCTGCCTTAGCAACCTATTAACATTTTCAGCAGAAAACTTTCTTACATCAAAAAATGTGGAAGAAAGAGATTTCATACAAATCCAATTGTTTGATGCAAAAAAAAAAAAAAAACTTTTCATGATTTTGGTCACAATCTCTAAGTAAACAAAACTTCCATTCTAATGGGAAAACGCATTTCACATTTCTATTACCCTGACCCAAATACATACTTACTTAACATTCTGCTGCTGTATTACCACCCTTCCTAGTAACACTAGCAAGGAGTTTTTCTTATCCCCCCAAACTTGAAATTACAGATGGATAATTTCAAAGTCTTTGTGACTTGCAGCACCATCACCCCTCACTGAACACTTCCTGTCACCATCTGTCTCTTTTAAGGCCAACTAGGACTTTCCTTGGCTTGTTTACTTTTCTCGCAATCTGTTGTCTGGCATTTTCCTCACCACCTTCTGGCCTTCTATAATTTTGCATAGCTGCTCCCATCTGATCCACTCTCAGCTCTTCCCACTCTTGCGTGTCCTGATTTTGCCATCAGGTCTTGAATGTCAATCAGTGGGCTAACTTCTCATTCACACAAAACGCGTTTGCATCAGCTCTGGCTGACAGTTGTATTTTAAAACAAAACTTTTCGTAAGTTCACGAATCCATAATTCTAAATGATCAGCTGAAGTGGTGTCATCTGTCCTAGATTTGCCTCCTCATCTTTCTGTTTTGAACGTATTTATTCTGTTAGGCCGCAAACTCAGTGGTGGTGGGGGCTCTGCGGCTTCCAGCACTGTTTTCAGAACTTTGGACAGCACTCAACACACAGTGGGCACTCAAAAATATTTCTGGGAGAATGAATGAGTCAATGAGTAAAGGGCAAGGGGAACAGTGCAAATTCTCACATTCAGCCTCCCCTATATGGGATGCTTCCATCATTGTAGCCTTGCAGGACTGGGGTTGGGTTTTATTTAGAAAACTGGGAAGTTTCCGAACAAAAGATGCATATCAACCACTGGAAATGAGGAGAGAGATGGGACCATTTTCCTCTATCAAGAAAACAATATGGACTTGATTAAGGGAGGAGGAGGGAAAGAATGAGAGGGATGGAGGTTCAACAGGCATAGGTGTGGTGATGGTTACTGAAATTGATACTGCCCAGTTTTCCTTAGTTTGGCCTTTCTATCTTTCTGTGTGTGTGTGAATTTTATAAAAGTCAGAGGTAGCTATATAAAATTATTTTAACTAAGTTAAAAATGATTCCCTTCATATTACTGAATGGCATTTGACTTGGCTCTACCCCTCATGGAGTCGTTTCTACAGGCCAGGCCTTCATACAATTACCTCCTTTAATACAATAATGTAATACAACAGTGTAATGAGGTAAGTATTACACTTCCATTACAGTTAAAGAAACAAGCTCAGAGGTATTAATTAACTTTAGGGTTAAGAAACAAGCGTGTGCAGCCTGGAATGGAGGGGCTGGGGCTATAGTTCAGTGGTACGGCATTTGCCTAGCATGCACAAGGCATGCAGTTGGATGGAGCCCTGGTACTACAAAGAAAAAAAAAAATCAGTAAAGCAAAGCCTGGAATCAAACAGTTTGTGGGCTCTGGAGAGCAAGCAAATAACACCGAGGAGCCTAAATTCGCTTCTGCATTTCTCCCTTGCTGGTTGCTGCTCTGCTACTCAGTCTGCAGGGCCCTTGTATGTAAGCGCTTCACCTTACCATGAGCTACACTGTTGGAATATCAGAATAGATTTGATGTTTCCTCTCCCCTGCTGCATTTAATGGGAGAGGGGTCCCCATCCCGCTGCTATCCCTGGGATGAGGGGTCTCCAGAGGGTACAGAATGGAGAAAGGGTGGGCAGCTAGGGCCAGAAGTTAGTTAAACCTTTCCCATGTCCCTTGTCCATCCATTTCCAGGCTTGAAAAATCAGGTTTGGCTTTATTAATAAGCCGGAAATCGTCCTTACGCCTTGCCTTAGGGCAATGATTTACTCTCATTTAAGGTCAGGAGTGTGGAAGTGGGTGGCTTGGCAGGAGAGTACAGATGGGATCTGTTCTAGTCCAGGTCCTAAGTTTCAAAACAACATCAATGCCATGTCTGCAATTGGAGAACCAAAGTCAGATTCTAATTCCCTACTTTACATTTGGTTTTTAACCTCTGATGGATCTAGAACCTAAAGAAAATAAAAACAAAGAAGATTGGTCCCATTTGAAGATCAGATGCAATACCGTTATGATGTTTAATGTTTTCTCCTGTATTACCAGAAAGGAAGATGAGGGGATTACATGACAAATATTCCATGTAATATGTCACTACCTGAACACATGTGCACTAATTTTGATCTATGTATTTTTAAACAATTTTAATAATAAAGTTTGGAGTTGTGAAATAATTAGGCAATGACAGTGAATAAGAAAGACACATAAAACATAAAAGTTTAACTAAAAATCTTTCACTCATGGTGAAAACTGATTAGTCTACTAATTGTCCCAAAACAAAAGATAAAATAATATGCATAAATTTTAAAGAGTACTGTTTTCATTTTGATGTACTTAGTCCAAATGATAAAATAATTTATTAGAATTTACTTCTATGTAACAGTGATATTAAAAGATAATCCAAAACAGTTCTTACACAATCGTTCCCTAGAGAACAGACCCTACAAAATGACAGAAACATACCTGTCTGCTGCCTTCATATAAAGAGAAGAGATTAATTCACTGTCATAGAAATTTGTAAAACTTTTTCTCCAAAAGTCTTTCCACCAATCAGAAAGTCAATGATAGATATTTTCAGGATTGGCACTATTAAGATTTTCACTAATTTTACCTACTTATGATTTGTGAACAGCAAGGCTAAAGACAAAATAAATCAAAGATTCGAAACCTATGTCCCACTAATCTCATCATTATGTAAAACTATAATGCACTAATAAAAATAAATTTAAAAGAATAAAAAAACCTATGTCTCATTCAAGCATACTCAATTGTAATTAATCTGGAATAATGAGAAAATTTTGAGAAAACTTGTTCTTCTAGTGTTAAATATATTGTTTTTAAATACATCCTACGCTTCCAATATGGGACTTTGCAAAGTCACTGTAGTTCACTTCAAAATGCAAACACATGTTAAGATAATAACCAGCTGTCCCTGTAGTCACATGAGATGCTACTTTTCAAGTTCAATTTTATTTCTAGATTCATTCTTCTTTTGAATTTATATATTACCTATGTTATATTTGTTCCAAATTTCTTCAAATTATGTCAATCAGTTTATAGTCCCCAAATTACCTTATTGATGGAATCAGGTAGGACCCAGGTATCTTACAAAGAAACACTGTTCAAACTGTTAACACACACACACACAATTTATGCAAGAAAATATTCCATATTTCCTGGTTGCATCGCTGTTTTAATTTTTATACATAGGAACTATTCTTAGAAGCATAACAAATTTTGTTTTTTAGTCAAGAAAATCTGACTTCAGGGTAGGTACAAATATATTCCAACTAAATTCTCATTTCTTTAAAGCAGGTCATCCTATTCATAAGATTCTTAAAAATTTATTCCTTTATATTTTTTCCTTTGTTTTTGTCATTTTTAAAGAAAAAAGCTTTCTTTGGAATAAAATGGATTTTATCCAAAGATGCACAACTATGTTCAATATAAATTCAGTCTGACCAATCTGAGAAAGTCCTTTTTCAAATGATAAGTCCTCAAAGAATTTTAGTAACTTATGAAGCAGTAAAGGTATAAAGCACAAATTACGTAGCTTTAAAAATTCTAAATCCATTATGGATTTTATTTTTGCTATCATATTGCAGGAGAAAGACAACTAGTAGCAAAACAAAGTTATTTTTTTCCAGTACACTATAAGCAAACTCAGGAAGTGCTTCAAACTGAACATTCTTCTTGTCCATATTTAAATAGAATATTTCTCAAGGCTATTAAAATTGAACTCAGAATAGAATCATAAATATGCATGAATGGAAGAACACTTGTTCTATCCCTATGTTCAGAAAGACCTTTGACTAAGCATTTCCAGAAAGATAAACACCTGCCACCTTGCAAACCTCTCCGTGCACATCGATGCAGAAGCTTTGAGCAGGCTAAGCAAAGCTCTCAATGACATCTCCTCTGACCGTTGAGCGGTGCTGGTCACCTCCTCCTCAGTGTCCCCACAGCTCATTCCTGTATCATCACAGTGTGCCACAACTATCTGCGTGTTCATTTCCCCCATAAGGCATTTTGGTGAACCTTGCTGTTTTTTGCACACTTTTTATTGGTGCATTATAGTTATCCATACTGATGGGAATTGTTACAAATTCATATATGCAATATAATTTGGCCAAATTTCTCCCCAGCGCATCCCCCGCCCTCATCTTCTCCCACCCCTTGGTCCTTTTCTTGTACTGATCTCCTTTTGATTATTTTTTTAACTTTTCCTGTTTTGATTGTGTGGGAACTATTTAGTATCTTAGAGATGCAAAGCAGACTTTATCTCCCCCTTTCCCCTTCCTCTTTCTTCTACTGACTAGACTTCCTTTAGCCTATTAATTCCCATCCGAATGGTTCTTTATGTAATCCTCTCATTCCCTCCTTTCATTTATTTTACTCTACTTTTCACATACGAGAGAAAACATTTGGCCTTTGGGTTAATGAACCTACTTTTTATATAAGAAAGCAACTTACTTGTTTAGTCTCACAGGTAGGATGCGATGAAGCAAGAATTCACTTAAGAGCTATCCACTAACAGCTCCCCTCTCCATCTGTGGGGATTGGTTCCAGGACTTCCTCACCATACGCATAAATCCCTATACGTAATGGCGTAGTGTTTGGATATAATCTATACACACTCACCCACACACTTTAGATCATTCTAGATTACTTACAATACTTAATGCAATGTAAATGCTATACAAATTGGTGCTATACTGTATCATTCAGGGGACAATGACAAGAAAAAAGAGCTTAACATGTTCGGTACAGATGCAATTATTTGGCATCTATTTCCAGTTTCCACTTGGTTGAATCAGGGGATGTAAAGCCTGTGGATATGGAGGGTCTACTGTCCCAGCTTCTCCTGGATACCTAGCTCGCAGCTGACAAACTGCTGCTCAAGTTGTCTGCTCACTGATTAAAGGTACTGGTGCAACGGATTCTGCATGCTGGAGAGCTGTGTGACAAGACCCCCATTCTCTAACCCCCTACTCTCACTTATGCCCCATCTTCAGGGGGTTTCCAGTGCAGTGAAGATGAGGGTGAGCAGACAGCTTTAACACTTGGTGGACAGGCAGCACCTCGGTGGAGATGGGGAAGACACAGGAGTAGCCAGTTTGACAAGGAAGGCCCAAGCCAGGCATGGTGGTGCACGCCTATAATCCCAGGGACTCTGGAGCCTGAGATAGGAGGATCACAAGTTCAAAGCCAGCCTCAGCATATGAGAGAGGCCATAAACAACTTAGCAAGACCCTGCCCCAAAAACAAAACTAAGTACACAAGAAAGAAGGGTCAATTGAGAGGGAAAGGAGGAAAGAAAATACGTGAGGCAAAGGAAACAGCAAGTGTAACATGTGAGGGGAAGAAAGAGAATGTCTTGTTACAATGAGAAAAAGTCACTGGGTAGAACAGTGCACACCGGCAACTCAGGAGGCTGAAGTAGGAGGATCACAAATTAGAGGGCAGCCTCAGAAAACCAGTGAGGGACTGTCTGAAAATCAAAAATAGACACACATTTATTTTTTATTTTTTTTAAAGAGAAAGGGGCAGTGAGAGAGAAAAAAAGAATCAATTTTTATCTAGTTTTTCATGTAGCTTTTGTTGCTCCAACACCTCATTGTGTATGTGGTGCTGGAGTTCAAACCCATGTCCTCCTGCATGCCAGGCAAGTACCAGAACCACTGAGCCACCACTCGGCCCCTAGATACCCATTTTTAAAAATGGATTTTTAAAGATAGAAATAACTGGGGATGTAGATCAGTGGTAGAACACCCCTGGGTTCAACCCCTAGTACGACATAAAGAAATAATAACAATAATGAGAAAAGGCCAGTAAGGTCAGAGCTCAGAGGGGAAGAAGATGCAGCTGGTGAGGGCAGTGCAGAGGTGGGCAGGGACCCATCAAGAGGTCTCAAGAGTGTGCTTAGAAATTTGGGTTTGGTGTTAAGTATACAAATAAATAACTGGGTTTTAAGCAGAGGAACAATGTAGGTTTTATGTTTAAGAAAAATCCGATTATGAGGGTGAGAAAGGAAATGAGGCTGATCAGAGACTGAGTGCCTTGTGACAGAAGTACTGGTCAAGGCAAGAAGTGAAGAAGACTAGAAATTCTCCACACACACGATCAGTCAGTCCAGTTGATGAGCAAGGAAAGAACCCACCCTGCCTTCCTGGCCAGGGTGGTGGTCACAGCACAGGCTGTGAAACAATCCATTGGAGACTGAAGGGTCGCATGCTTTCCTTCACAGATGGAAGCTAGGATAAAACCTGAGGCAGGATGAAAGTGAGTCAGGTGTATTTAACAGACCCACACGTAAGCTGTGAGGGGGGTGGGGAGGAAAGGGGGGAAGAGAGGGAGGGAAAAAGGGGTGATCGATACTGTACAGTTTACTCCCATGAGAAGCCCAAATATACCCAGCAGGTGTACAAATCTAGTAACTTTGATGTTTAAATTACATGCATTTGGGAGATGGTGTGTGCTCAGTGGTTATGGCACTTGCCTGGCAGACATGCAGACATGGGTTCGAACCCCAGCACCATGTATGCAACAAAATGTGGGAGCAACGAAAGCCAGAGGGAAAAAACTAAATTGATTCTCTTTTTCTCTCTTTCTCACTCTCCCTCTTTCCTTAAAAAATGAAATTACACGTATATGGTCATTTATATCTAACTTGGGGGAGCCATGAGATCGGGGAGTGAGGGAAGGGAGGTATCCCAGACAAGGATCGGGTTTAAGCAACTCTTTTAATACATATGCACATATGAATGTGAACCAACAAATCCTTTCATTATGAAAGACAATGCTGAACCAACTGAAAAAAAAAAAAATCTGGGTTTGAATCCTGATTCCCACATTCCCAACTATGAACCTTTGGGCAAGTGAGGGAATTTCCCCAGGCCTCAGTTTCCTAATGTGTAAAAGAGAAATAATAACAGTACCTGATTCAACGGGTTTATTGAGAGGGTTTAATGAAATAATCCCTGCTTTATTTATTCTGTCCAGCATCTAAAATTATGCCTGATACGTATGTAGTAAGTGCTTACTAATGCTAGCATTTATTGAAGAGTACAAAGAACTATGTAATTATAAGGTGTAAACTATAAAAGGTATCTAGTTTCTCTATCACCAAGCAAACCACATATCTGTTCTTCTAGATGTAAAGATAAGTTTGCCTCTTTCTTTTGTTTCTTCCTCAATTTTTCCATAGTGTTTTAGCCTTTCAAACAAAACCTCTTTTGTCTAACACATTTATAAACCCTAGCTTTCAGGCTGGCTGGGGCCCAAGTGCTCTCTAAAAATACTTACTTCTGCTCTGTTTATAGACAGAGGCTGTTCCACTATAAAAGCTGTCCCTCGGGTGTTAGTGTGATGCTTTTGAGAAATAGACTAGCTCAGCCAACAGTAGCTGCTCAGTCTCCATTTACTGAGGCAAAAACAGTTACCAGTGTTTATAAAAAAGATGGCGCCCTTGCGGATGGAAGCACTTCCATTTCAAAAGATGGTTTCACTCTCCTGAGGAATTTAGACGCCAGCCCCCATTCTCCTCTTCCTCCCACTCTTTCTAGGATAGAAAAGTTTTTTCATTGAATCACCAGCAGCAGGTGTAGTGTTTCACTGAGCAGAATTAGAATAGTCATAAAAACACTTCTCTTTTTGAATTTTTAAAATTTTTATTGTATTAATCATTTGATCAAGTAAACAAAACCTGTTTGCATGGACCCTATATCCTTACAGGTATCTAGATACCCATGAGGAAACACTCTCAAACACAATGCAAGGTTTCCATGTGTACTATAAAGAATTAGGATTAAAGTAGCTGTACCCAAAAATGAAGGGAAGCCATTTTTCATTTTTCACTCACTGGAGAATTTGAGGGGAAGATGCATTCGTTGATCAAACCTGTTCTTGGCTAATCATTTAGCAATTTACCTGGTCTAGGTTTACCAACTGTACGTCAATTGTACCAGATGGTTGACAGTGAGCTCTGAAGAATGAGATAAACTAAATAAACAAGGGATCAGGGAAGGAGAGAAGGGAAAGAGTGGGAGGAGGGAAGACCAAGAGAGAAGAAAGAAAAGGAGAAAGGAAGACAGAAGGAGAAATGAAGGAAAAAAGATCACCGAGTCCATTTAAGTCCAGATAGCTCCTGACCTGATACTAAAAAGTCATTTTTCCAATAATGCCTTCAAAACAAAAAAATTTATCTCCCCAGAAAAAAGAGGCCAGCTTTCAGAAACAAAGAGCCAGGTTTTTATCTTAATACTGTGGCTGAGATCTCCTAGGTAATATTGAAATAATCACTTCCCCACTTGCTCTAGGGTTGGAAAAAGAAGCAGTGTCCTCTATTCACCACTGTCCCTGACCCTGGATTTATCTACCAATGCAACCAGGAAATTACCATTGACATCTCCCGAATCCTGGCCTTCTGTTGGGTTGTTGGCCTTTAGCCTCAGCTTCTAAAGTACCCCTAGCAAGGAAACCCCAAAGCACATGAGCACACATGCGCACCCTCCCTCCCCCCAAAAACCTAAGAGGGTCAGTGGCATCATAAATGAAGAGAAAATTAGATCTGAGCTAGATGGTCTCATTCTCTAAACTAACCTCAAGTTTTCAATTAGGTCTTTCAAATATAATTAATAAGTTATTCCACCTTCTATTTTTGAAAAGGAACAAACACAAAGACAAATATAGTTCCCTTTTTTGACATCCTTACTTTAAAAAAAAACTGCAATCTTATAAGACTTCAGTCTCTTAACTCAAGCATTAATGAGTTTCTATTTCAGTACCTTCTTGCAGAACAAGATTCTAAATGTGCAATAAAAATAACTCGCCATTAATAGCTGGGTCTTTGACAACTGAGAGACCTCTAGTCTCTGTTGTGTGCTCACCCAGCATGCCTGTGATTGTTCTCCTTTGGACACAGAGGTGGATAGAATCATTAATAATCAGACTGCATCAAAAAGAAGTCGATTCAAAGCCCTGGGAGTCAATGATTTAGCTTTTGATGTTGACCTTTTAAATTGAAGTTGTTCTTCTAGAGTAAGTTATTCATGTAGTTTAAGACTGACCCACCAAGACCTCTGATGGCAGGGGGTGGGGCGGGGGAAGCCTTAAATGACTAACAGATAAAATGACTTCAGAAAGAGAATCAACTGGTTCACAATCTTGAGATTTCATAAATCCCATTAATTTGGATTGAAATGAAATTTTACAGAATTCAACAATAAAAAGGTCCTGGGTGAACAAAAAGTAAAAATAAACTACAATGTAACAAATTAATAAAGCCTGGCACACCCACATTTTTTCCAGGATGAGATCACCACGATATTTCATAGCTTCTCAGAAAAGCATTGATATACTACTGTTATTGGTATTTTATCAAGATTTCATTAGAAGATTGAATGACCCAGAGTAAATAATAATAGTCAATTTAAGCCCATCATGTAGTTTTATAAATCTCTCACAAAAATGGCTTCAATTCACTGAACCTGACTATAGTATATAAGGGTAGCTAGAAGATTCTAACCTACTTCACTCATATCACTTTCCTGTGTTTAGTGTCATCATTTGGCTGCCCTCTCTGAACTTCTCACACCAGGCATTCTAGAGCCTCCAGTCCCTGAAAACCTCAGCTGCTTTTGCACACTTGTAGCAGATAGAAGGAGCAGCTACTGCTGCTCTGTGGCTGCACCAGCTGGAGGGAAAGGATTATTCATAAACCCAACCCATCACACAAGGTCTCCCACTAGACTAGTTTCCTGGACTATGCACACTTACCCTTGTGTAACTATTGTTGACTTTATATTAATTCCTCCACCAAAGCTAAAAATTCTTTGAGTATTATGAATGATACACAGGAGAAACATCACAGTGTGCTACAGTGGCTCTCGAAGTGTGGTCCCTGAGCCAGCAACATCAGCATCTGTGGGAACAGAACTTAGAAATGCAAAATTTCAGGACCCACCATAGATCTGAATCAAAAAAGTCCCATCTAAGTATGTTTCAACAGCCCTCCCAAGGCTTTTGACACAGGCATTCACGATTAGGAACCATTGGTGTACTGCAGCAAGTGGAGTTGCTGGAAGCAAGTTGGAAGCAAGTTCCAACTGCAGCACTTATTAGTTGCTGACCTTAAGCAAGCTCTTTGCCATCTCTGAGCTTTCACTCCTCGCCTATGAAATGGAGACAATACTAAACGATGCCTGACAGTGAATAAATTCTCAGTAAGCGCTACTGCCTTCATATTGTGCATCTTTGATCCCTGGTATCTAGCTGACACTCTGAAAACACTTTACCTTCCATTCCTGTTTGCTTAAGTCAGCCCAACTGAACTTAATGCAATGAGAAGAACGGACACAACCCTTCGGAACCGAACTTTCATGCATCTGCAAACACTATCACTGCTAGACACGGGAAATGGGTACAGAGGAACAGCACACAAAACAGAAATGAGAGAATATGCCAGGTCAGCAGTCCTGTCTGCTTTGTCACATTGTGATCCCCCCACACCATTATCTCAAAATTCCTGCCATATCTGTGTCAATTCCACTCTTTGTTAGAAGCAAATACTTCATCCATCTCCTAAATTCTGCCACTCCTTGAGATTAAGTATGGTACCCATGGAAAGTTTCCAGCACTACCGAAGTTGTTCACTATGTAAACTCTCACAGTTGGAGGTAGCTTTCCCCCCATAGTATAGTTTACGATTTAAATATATATATACATATATATATTAGAAGAAATTAAACCCAGAGGCACTTAACCACTGAACCACATCCCTAGCCCATTTATTTTTGAGACGGGGTCTTGCTAAGTTGATTAGGGCCTAAGTTTCTGAGGCTGACTTTGAACTTGTGGTTCTCCTGACTTAGCTTCCAGAGCCACTGGATTAAAAAGTAACGACAATCCCAGTGTCTCACCAGATATCAAAACCAATAAAACCTGTTAAAAGAAAAGTGACAGGGGTTGGGGATTTAGCTCAGTGGCCGAGCGCTTGCCTAGCAGGCGCAAGGCCCCGAGTTCAGTCAGCCCTGAAAAGAAAAAAACAAAAAACAGAAAAATGACAATATTGGGGTAGGGGGTTTAAGAATATTCTTTTCAATAAATTGTGCTGTGGCAACTGCATATCCACATGCAAAAGAATAAATGTGGACCCCCTACCTCACAGCATACACAAAAATAAACACAAAATAAATCAAAGAATGAAATGTAAGAGTTAAAACTACAACACTTTTTTTTTTTTAAGAGAAAAAGGGACAGAGAGAGAAAGAAAAAAAGAAAACAAATCTTTAGTTTTTCACGTGGATTTCATTGCTGACACTTCATTGTGTACATGGTGCTGGGGTTCGAACCCCCGTACTTACATATGCCAGGCAAGCACTGTAACCACCCAGCCACCACTCCAGCCCCTGTGAATATTATCTTGATAAAGCTATTAAAAAAATAGTAACAACAGCAAGGATTTTTTTCAGTCATTAAGAGAAGCAAGTTTTAGGACCGAGTCTGAGACAGAGCAACTCTGAAATCTCAGGGAAAAACTATGAAGTCAGTTATATTCTCTTGGATTATAATGAATCAAGAGAAATGAAACAAAAGATGGGAATGAAATTAAAAAGATGAATAACAAGAGGCTTTCCACTTCCTCTTTTAATGTTGTTTACAAGCCAGAAAGCACATTCCCCATGGCATATGTTGCAATTTAAATTTTGTGCAACAATTAAATCATTGTCACGTTAATAGTAGTGGCAGGATGTTAGAGTTAGACCCTAATGAACATCTATTCCAGTTGCCAGATTTTACAAAAACAGATCTCGCTAACATTTTTCATTGCATTCCACACTGTTTCCTCATTGATATGTAGATATTAGTTTCTATTTAATGCAGTTAAACTGTCTTCTGGAATGTATGTTTCATTCTCTCAAGAGTGATTGTTTTATTTTGAATCTCTTATGTTGTCTTCTTTTTACACATTAAACAGTGAGACTTTCTTGGGTTTTTTGTTCGTTCGTTTGTTTTTAAGAGAGGGAGATAGAGAGGAAAAGTGAGAAAGACAGAAAGAACAAATTTTATTTAGTTTTCCTTCTGGTTTTCGTTGCTCCAACACTTAGTTGTGTACGTGGTGCTGGGGTTTGAACCTGGCTCCTCATGCATGCGAGGCAAGCGCCTTAACCACTGAGCCACCGCTCCAGCCGACTTTCTTGGTTTTAACAAGAGATGGTGATGGGTTTCCTGTGATATACGCACGTCGTAAACCAGTCACCCTTCAGCCATTTCCTTTATAGCTTTCTCAGAGCTATGTAAGAACCAAGTAGCAATCGAGACACTAACGCTCTTCATGATCACTGTTAACTTTCATCACTTCCCAGTGTTGACTTATTTGAGCTCAAACTTGATGGGCCTGCATTTAGGTTCAGGTGCAGCAAAACCCAGTGACTGCTGGTTTCAAATCAAGGAAAGGGGAACAAGAGTGTGGCACTGCACACTGCAGACTTCACAACAGTGAGTTTGTTACAAAGAAAACAAATTTTAAAGTATTTTAAAAATTAAAAGTTTTCTCCTTTCCAAATTTTAACTTGCCAAAGTTTCTTAGTTTTCTTCTACTGATTCTTTTTAGATGGAGGATAAATCTATCTGTGATGTATTTGAAGTTTATATTTTAATTCACTCGGCCCAGAGTCATCTGAAGTACAAACATCCTTCAAGTATGCATCTCGAGAATTCTCCAACGAGAACCACAACGTTGTTACAAATACATCCACTTCTTCACAAAATTCATTCAAACACCTAAAGAATTACAGTAACATCCTAGTGAACGCTGAGCCAATCAGGCTGCAAATGTTGCCCTTATTACTATTAGCAGGTTACCCCGTTTCTATCACCAATATACTGACTCAAACTAACAGTGGCACCTTGATCTATAAAGATACTTTCAACGAGTTGCTACTAAATATGTCTAATTGATGTAAATGAGTTATAACATTCGAAAGTAGAAAAAACCAATACAAAAAAAATCTGTTCATCTGTTGATTTTTGTCTGTCTTTTCCTCTTCATTGCATTATTACCAACCCCTTCCAAGTCCTCCTCAGGGCTGGGATGTAGCTCAGTGGCGAAGTGCTTGCGTAGCATTTGTAACGCCCTGGGTTCGATCCCCAGTTCCAAAAAAAAAAAAAAAAAGATAATAAACCCCAAGCCCTCATCAAATTAGTCCTGCATTACTATAACAGCCTCTTGGCCAGTTCCCTGCCCCAACTTTTAATATATTTGGCTTAATATTAAAATAAATAATTTTACTCTAACGCCACTTTCCACAGAGCCATCAGTGCTTCCAAGCCCACAGAAGCCCAGTTACAGACAATTGTGTCCAAAATCTTCTCACCAGTTTTCAGGCTCACATATTGTGATACCACCATGTCTGTTTGGAAGTATTTCATGTTCCCCTAAATATACACCTTCTTCCATTCATACAGACAGATGTTCCACATCTCATCAATCCAGGAAATAATGGAAAGATGGCATAGTTTGGAGAATAACAATCCCTATTATTTATCAAATCCATATTGTATGCATGAACTGTGCAAAGCACATTTCATGTGCTATTTCATTTTATCTCCCACATAAATTTCATGTGACAAGTCTTTTCATCTTGTAGGATGGAAATTGAGTGGTAGAGAGCAGATTAGATATCTCTTCCCTAGCTATTAAATGGCAGAGATGGCAACCTTCGTCTAAGGTTGGATGATGAGAGCTATACCCTCAGCAGTGGATTAAGCCTTTTGGTGGATTAATCATTTGAATGGACTGTTGAGTGGTACTGTAGACAGTAGGGTATGGTAGCTGGGGGATGCCTGTGGGGAGTATATCTTGTTCCTGGCTCCTCTCCCCCAAATCTCTCCCCGCAGCTTTCCAAATGCCACAAATAGAGCAACTCTCGTCCACCAGGCCCTTCCACCATCATGTTCTGCCTCACCCCAGGCCCAGAATGAAGGAGTCATCCAACCATGCTCTAGACCTCTGAAACTGAGCCCAAGATCAACTTTTCCTCATCTAAATTGTTCTTTTCTGGTATCTTGATTACAGCAACAAAAAACTCAGTAACACTTCCATCCAATCTAGGGACAGCTGAGAGCCAACGAGTGTGCCATTTACTCCTTATCCCTCTGCCTCCCTCCTTCCTCAGCTCTACTGGAACCTCATCCCCCAGGGTCCCTGGTGATTTCCAGCCAGCTCTGGAGGGAGTGGCCTGTGCTGAGTGTGACACTTCAACTTCCATGGCACCTGGCATTGTCATAGGCCCCCAATCCTTGAGACTCTTTTTCTTCTCCAAGATATTTTTGGAACTGACTTATGTCTACTGTGTCTTTCTCGGACTACTCTCTACTCTTCCCGCTGCTCTAATCTTTAAAAATGCTGGTGCATTCTAAGGGTCTTCCCAGAGACACCTCCTCTCCTCTATCTCCACAGCTGTCCCATCCACAATCACCACTTTCACCTTCACCAGTCAGGAAAATGATATTTTCTTCCATCTTTAAACTTTTTCCTGGAATGAAGATCTTCATTTCAAAACCAAGAACCATACAGCTCCCTCCAGAAGGTCAGCCCACTACATCTCCTTAAACCTGCCAAGGGCAGACATTACCTTTTTCCCAGGTTAGTGACTTGTTTGAACCCTCGGTCTAGCATTTTAACGACATTCATTCTGTGGCCAAAGTCTGTCTGCTAAGATTTTGTTTCCTCTATCCGAACAGCAATTCTATGCTCAAAGAATTCTGGGCTTATTCTCTAAACATTACCCTGGGACCACTCTTGGAGAGGATGGGGTTAAACAGATGAATGTTATAGTGTATCACAATCACAGAATTCCCTTCTCTCTATCTGCACTGGCCAAGATTCAGACCAATCAGGCACCACTTCTTCCACAGAGACTTCCTGCTGTCTTTATTAAGTGTACCATCCTCCATTTTTTAATTTCAAGATTTCACTTTGTATTAGTTGGCCTTATGGTACTTGCCATATTCTATCTTGATTATTAATGCATGTGTGTGTCTGCCCTATCCTCCTACATATCGGAAGCTCCTTAAAAGGTGGGTGTTGGGGCTGGAGCGGTGGCTCAGTGGTTGCAGCGCTTGCCTTGCATGCTCAAGTCCACAGGTTCGAACCCCAGCGCCACGCACACAATGAGATGCTGGAGCAATGAAGGCCAAATGAAAACTAAATACAAAATTGATTCTCATTCTCACTCTCTCTCACTGTCCCTCTGTCCCT
>PVKS010036734.1:0-19140 GCA_004027875.1 Aplodontia rufa
TTATCTCTCCCTCGTTGTACACACACACACACACACACACACACACACACACACATACACACACACACACACTTTTTTGCAAACTGGGAAACCTGGGATCATTAAAATTCTCCACATAGAGAAATGTAATATGGCCTGTTCCATTCCACACCTGCCCAATCACCCACTCAACCATGTAATACCAGGAGAAAATAGGGTGCTATTTACACTGATGAAGTTTTGATAATTTATCCTGATCCTTTGGCATTATCAATTTTAGAAGTTTAAGGGGAATTAGCAATGATGCCCATTTGAACTATAGCAGTTATGTCTTAAAAGGTACCTACTACAAATGTATTTAAAGTAAAAAAAAAGAGTATAGCGTACTCTTTACACCCCATGAGAATCCAAATAATATTTGTGTGATCATTTGATTATGGAAAATTCACAATCTAAACAATTCACAATCTAAACTTGTAGGGGTGAAATCAGAAGAATCAAGAAACTGGGGTGTGGGTAATGTGGGAGTAATTGTGGTTTCGGAATGAATGCATATCATATTGTTACTTTATGTGCATTTATGATTGTACAATAACTCAACTCCTTAATTAAAAAATTCAAAAACGGAAAAAAGGTACATACTAACATACTATACATACATTTGTTCTTGATTGTTTGACTGTGTTTCCCCCTCAATTGTAACTCCATATTCATCTAATAAAAAAGGTACCTACTATTTTTAAAATATGGCAACTCTCATTTTTAATCCTAAACTTTTCACTTTGTACATGTTTTAGGGACTTAGTCAGTTTTCTTTCTTTTGCTATTTTTTCATAGATAAATCTTAAGAATGGTGTGATTGGGTGTTGGGTTAGGAGCCAGAAAACATTTCTACAAACACACTAGCTATCTAACAATATACTTTAGTCAATATCAATCCCGCACTTCACAACTTCTTCGCTACGTCACACTGCTTGGTCCCTTTCCTCTATTCTACTGATCTCCCTTAGATTTTCATGAGATCAACCTCTATCTTTCTTTTTCTTTTTTTTCTCTCTAGCTTCCACATGTGAGAGAAAATGTAATACAACCTTTAACCTGAGTTTGAGAAATTCCACTTAAAACAATGGTCTCTAATTCCATTCATTTTCTTCCAAGTGACACACTTTCATTTTTTATAATGAATAAATCTCCATTGTGTGTGTGTGTGTGTGTGTGTGTATGTATATATATATACCACATTTTCTTTATCCATTCATCCATTGATGGACACATAGTCTGGTTCCATAGTTTGACTATTGTGTATTGTTCTTCTATGAAAATGGCTATCACTAGATTATGCCCTCTAATAAGATAACTTTAATAATTTAGGATAAATTCTAAGGAGTGCTGCATTATATGGCACTACCTTGTCTTGTCTTTGAGGAACCTCCACACTGATTTCCATAGTGATTACACTTATTTACAATCCCACCAAGAATGTAAAATGTTGCTTTTCTTCACATTCACTCCAGTATTTAGTATTATTTGTATTCTTAATGACTGCCATTCCTGACTGGTGTGAAATAAAATCTCAGGATACTTTTGATTCACATTTCCCTGATTGCTAATTCTGTTGAACAGTATTTTTCCATACATATGTTAGCCATTTGTGGTTTTTCTTTAAGAAATTTCTGCTTGTATGAGATGGCTAAGCTAACAATAACTTCAAATTGTATGATTCCCAATGCAACAGGGAGATGACTCCCTAGGATACTTGCAGGGTAGGGAGTGGGATGGGAAGGGGGGAGGGTGCAGGAAGAACTCCTAGGAGACTGGAGAAAGGGAATATGAGGGAATCATCTCAGAAGGAGATCGCTGTCCTCCACAAGATATCCATTTAACTCAGGAGTTCTTCTGGGGGAAACAACAACAGGGGGAACCCAAGCTGGGCATCCATGATATGGCATTAGCCCTGGATAACTAAGTATATATACATTGGTTCTTGAATGTTTGATAATGTTTCCCCGTCAATTGTATCTCTACATCCATCTAATAAAAAAAAGAAAAAAAGAAATTTCTGCTTAGTTCTTTTGCCCATTTGTTGATTGGGTTATTTGTTTTATTGGTGTAAACATGTATTCTATATTTTAATCCTCTATTGAAAGAGTAGCTAGCAAAGATGACTTCTCAAAACCCTAATTGCTTCTGAAATTCTGAAGCCAGTCTATTCATCAAATTACTATGGAAATGTTGCTAGCTTATACTCACTCCAGTGACATCTGCTTTTAGTTAAGCTGACTTCAGTCAGGAGAAATGTCTAAGTAAGTCATTTTCTACAATCCATAGAGTTGCTTTAACTTTCTTGAGTTTTAGGAGTTCTTCATCATGTATGACCTAGAAATATTTGTTATCATTGTATAGGTTATTTTCTCACTTTGTTTATGCCAAAATGTTTTCTAGTTTTTATGAAAACCAATTTCTCCACAGTTTTACACTTTTTGTGTCTGCTTTTGGTATTACATCAAGAAATCTAAAGTCACACTTATTTCTTTTTTAGCAGCATCTTTTGTTTTAGTTCCTATACTTAAGTTTTTTTCAGTGTTAATATTTTATTGAGAAATTTATTTGTTGAACAATCACACAAGTTTGTAATGAAATAATATAATATGTATATAGATTCTGAAGATTAGATTTACCCCCAAGAGTGCCCCCTCCAATTATCATCCCTTATCCCTCCCCTCCCATTCCCAAAATACCACTAAAAATGTGTTAGGTTGTATAACATTATACCTTATCCAGATTTAAAACATGATAATAGACCTCCTTTCTCAGTGGCCAGGGTCTAGTTCCAACCTCCACAGATGAATGAAGACATTTGACCTTTGGTTCTCTGGGTTATGCTGATTTCATTCAGCATGATTTCTTCCATAGCCATCCATTTACCTTCAAAGGCTGCAATATCATTGTTTCTAATTGCTGTGTAAAATTCCATGACTCCATGTTATATAAAATTCCATGTTATATAAAATTCCAAAATTCCATGTTATATATGTACCACAGTTTTTGGATCCATTCATCCAGTGAAGGACATCTGGGTTGTTTCCATAATTTAGCTATTGCAAACTGAGCTGCTATGAACATAGATATTGCTGTGTCACTATAATGTGCTGATTCTAAATCCCCTGGAAAAATACCCAAGAGAGGAATAGCAGGATCATACGGTGGGCTCATCCCTAGTTTTTTGAGGATTCTTCACACTGCTTTCCAGAGAGGCTGTATCACTCTGCAGCTCCACCAACAGTGTGTTAGTGTACCTATCTCTCCACAGCCCCTCCAGCATCTATTTGTTTATTTTCTTCATTTTTACCATTCTGACTAGCGTGAGGTGATATCTTAATGTAGTTTTCATTTGCATTTCTCTGATTACTAGTGATTTGAAGAACTTTCTCATGTATTCATTGGCTTCTTTTGAGTTTTTATGTGTAATATGAGGTAGAGGTAGAAGTTCATTTTTCTTTTTTTCCATGTAGATATCCACTTGTTCTAGTATCATTTGATGAAGATATCATTCTTACTCCATGAAATGGACTTGTTAAATATCAGTTATTCATAAATTTTCAATTTTTTAATTTTAATTTTAATTTTTGAACAACCATACAAATTTTTAACAAAATAATATAAAATGTGTATAGTTTCTCGATACTAGATTTACCCCCACGAGTGCCCCCCCAGTTTCCCACCCATAACCCTCCCTTCCCTTACCCACAATATCTCTGAAAAAGTATTAAGCTGTATAAACTTCAATCTTATTTGGATTTAACACATGATAATAGACCAACTTTCTGAATGGCCAGGGTGTAGTTCCAACCTCCACAGATGAGTGGAGACATTCAACCCTTGGTTCTCTGGGTTAAGCTGATTTTACTAAGCATAATTTCTTCCATAGCCATCCATTTACCTTCAAAGGCTGCAATATCATTGTTCCTAATTGCTGTGTAAAATTCCATGGTATATATGTACCATAGTTTCTGGATCCATTCATTCAGTGAGGGACATCTGGGTTGTTTCCATAATCTAGCAATAGCAAATTGAGCTGCTATAAACATAGATATTGCTGTGTCACTATAATGTGCTGATTCTAAATCCCCTGGAAAGATTCTCAGGAGTGGAATATCAGGGTCATATGATGGACTCATCCCTAGTTTTTTGAGGATTCTCCACACTCCTTTCCAGAGGGGCTGTACCAGTCTGCAGCTCCACCAACAGTGTGTTAGTGTGCCTATCTCTCCACAGCCCCTCCAGCATCTATTATTGTTTATTTTCTTCATTTTTGCCATTCTGACTGGCGTAAGGTGATATCTTAATGTGGTTTTCATTTGCATTTCTCTGATTACTAGAGATTTAGAGCACTTTCTCATGTATTCATTGGTTTGATCAATGTTCTCTGATGAGAAGTTTATAAATTTTCAATTTAATTCTGAACTCTCAAATCTATTCCATCACTATCTATGTCTTATGTCCACCCTTATGAAATTGCCATATTGTTTGGATTAATGTAGCTGTACATTAAATGACAGAATTGAAAAATCTGAGTGTTCAAAATATGTTCTTTCTGAAGATTAATTTGGCCATTCCTGGTTTCTTTAAATTTTATGTTAATTTCAAAAATTCTCATTCTACAAAAAAAGTGCCCAAATTAACGTGCATTACATTTCCAATATATTAACATTTAGAGTGCACCTAACTTTTCTTCACTAATTAAATGTATTCCTACACTTTATTATTATACATGTTATTCTAAACAGAGTATCTTTAGTTCATTTTTGTGTTAGTAATTACTGACACAGAGGGATAAAAGTTCTTTTGCCATGATCAGGTGCCATGGAAATTTACAGAATTTGTTCATTAGTTCTGACAGTTCTGTGGGAATTTTTTTTAACAACCATACAAGTTTTTAACAAAATAATATAAAATGTGTATAGATTCTGGATACTACAATTACCCCCAGGAGTGCCCCCCAGTTATCCACCCTTGTCCCTCCCTTCCCCTTCCCACAATATCTCTAAAAAAGGATTATGTTGTATAGCATTACATCTTATCTGGATTTAACACATGATAATAGACCAACTTTCTCACTGGCCAGGGTCTAGTCCCAACCTCCACAGATGAGTGGAGAAAATCAACCATTAGTTCTCTGGGTTAAGCTGATTTTACTCAGCATAATTTCTTCCATAGCCATCCATTTACCTTCAAAGGCTGCAGGGGATTTAGAATCAACACATTATAATGACACAGCAATATCTATGTTCATAGCAGCTCAAGTTACTATTGCTAGATTATGGAAACAACCCAGATGTCCCTCACTGGATGAATGGACCCAAAAACTGTGGTACATTTATACCATGGAATTTTACACAGCAATTAGAAACAATGATATTGCAGCCTTTGAATGTAAATGGATGGCTATGGAAGAAATTATGCTGCGTAAAATCTGTGGGAATTTTGATGTATGAGATCATGTCTTTTGTGACTTGCAATAATCTAATTTCCACTCATCAGACTTTCATATCTTTAATATGGTTCTTTTCTATTTACTCCAGCTGGAATTTCAAGTCCAGTGATAAATAGCTGTATTAAAAGTTGATATCTTTTTTTTTAGTTTTCATTGTATGGAACTTTTTCAGGCTTGAATGACACTGAAATGTGTATTTACAAATGTTTAATATGATTACTATATATAATTCAATTAAAAAAACCTTAAAAGTCAAATGGAATACATGACAAAAGCCATAAAAGCAGATCTGGATCCATGGGAGCCAAATACTTTTGCAAAATTTAAAAAGAAAAATGGAGAATTGACTGGGCCTCATAATGGGCAGGAAGAGTGACAAAATACACTCAACAATACAGAGGATTTCAGCATGAAGCTGTCTTTATTTTTTATTTTTTTACAGGAATCTAAAGAGAGCTTATTTGTTTGGTATGTTTTTTATTTTATTCATAAATTTATTTGTTGAACAATCAAAGAAGATGAAGCAGCTTTTAAATCAACTATTTTAGATTGACTGAGTTGTAGTTTGCTAGGATGCCAAAGCTCATTTGTAGATTCTGTTTCCACTCTTTTTCCTTCCTTTATTAGGGTGCAAAATCCTTCAGAAACTCATTCTCTGTTCTTTTTTTTTTTCAACATACTCTTATGTATAGGAGGGAATCATTGCCACGCACTCATGAGCACTTATATTTTGACAGAGCAAGCCAAGGCTGATGTCAGTTCATGATCCCACATTCTCTTTTCTTAAGGCATGTATCTCAACTTACTCCCTTATTAAGGACTCTTTTCTCTGCAAAGTGACCCTGATTCCAGATTCCTGCAAGAAAAGAGGACTGGGATGGGATTGGGTGGAAGAAAACCATAACCCAGGGAAGAATATGACCATCTCCTACAGTCTGCAAAAGAAGCTATATTATTTAGTTGGTGTAAATTTGTGTGCAGCAGCATTGAGAGATATCTATGATTGAGTCCTATTGTAATGTTCGTCAAAATGTTTTGGCATAGGTGTGTGTACTTGTGTGTGTGTGTGCATGTGTGCATGTTTCTGTTTCCAAAGAAAATATGTTCTCACATTCACAGCACAGTACAAGTGGCAATTAAAAATCCCACACACTGCACACATTATAGGAATCCAATCATTCAGTGCTCACCACAGCAGAATCTGAAGGTTTGCTTAATATCAACACTCTGATGTAAACGATGCAGTGATGAATGATCCAGGTTTAAGGGATCCTGTAAGAGAAAAAGGTAAATGTGAACTGAGGCATTGGTGCCAATGCTGATACTCTATAGAAGTGTATTCATCACTTAGCCATAGGACAACTACCCACCGTGCTAGGGAGTTACAGAACATGTGTATCCCTGAAGGATTACAGCCCACAGAGATTCCAAACACCATCTGTCTTTATTACGTGGCCTCAGCGTTTTCATAACTCAGAGTGGATATTGGTACAATTAACAAAAGAAATTTGTAGAACCATAAATGTGAAATGCTCTTAGCCCACACCATTCTGTTAGCTCCCAGTTTTGGAGTTGTGAGGCACCTGGCAGGACAGTTAAGGACAACATCTGCCAGTGCCTAGGTCACTTATCAATTCCTCTCTCATTGAGGATAAGAATTGGAAATGTATTTATTATCATTAGTAAAATAATGACAAATAGTCTCAGAAATGCTTAACTTCACTAACACACGCCCCCAAAGGACAGTGACAAATAGGACTTCAAAATAGAACTTGCTATACGCCTGATGCCCGTGCACTTTTGCAACTCTCCCTTCCATATCAGTAAAAGTACCATCACCCACCAATTCCTGAACTGCACCCTGAATAGTGCCACTGTCAGTGGTCTAGTGTGAGCATTGGCAGCCATTGATACAAAGAATACACACACATTGCACGGAAAAGGAAGACAAGAAAGGAAAATATCACTTTTTAGTAGTGGTTATTTGAAATGGTGTGATTGCAGTGATTTCAACTCTTCTTAACTCATACATAATATTTATAAAAAATGATCAACTTACAAATATAGTCCATGTCAATGCTTCTGAATACTTCATGTGCAGCACCATCACTATCATGACAGTCAATCTGTGTCCTCCTAGTTCCCTCTGAGGATTTATTGGAGTCACTTACATGTAACAGCAAAGAGGAGGAGAACTCACTGAACGTCCTGGTAACATCACTTGTCTTTTTTTTTATTATTGAGAAATTTATTTTTTGAACAACCATACAAGTTTTTAACAAAGTAATATAAAATGTATAGAGATTCTGAAGATTAGATTTACCCCCAAGTGTGTCCCCCAATTACCCACCCTTACCCCTCCCTTTCCCTTCCCACAATCTCTAAAAATGAATTCGGTTGTATAACATTACACCTTCTCTGGATTTAACACATGATAATAGACCACCATTCTCAATGGCCAGGGTCTAGTTCCAACCTCCCCAGATGAGTGAAGACATTTGACCCTTGGTTCTCTGGGTTATGCTGATTTCACTCAGCATAATTTCTTCCATAGACATCCATTTACCTTCAAAGGCTGCAATATCATTGTTTCTAATTGCTGTGTAAAATTCCATGGTATAAATGTACCACAGTTTTTGGATCCATTCATCCAGTGAGGGACATCTGTGTTGTTTCCATGATTTAGCTATTGTAAATTGAGCTGCTATGAACATAGATATTGCTGTGTCACTATAATGTGGTGATTTTAAATCCCCTGGGAAAATACCCAGGAGAGGAATAGCAGGATCATATGCCATAAAGCTAAAAAGCTTTTGTGCTGCCAAGGAAACAATCAAAAGAGTCAAGAGGTTTCCTGCGGAAATGGAGAGAATCATGGGCTATGATTCCTCTGACAGGGGCCTCATATCCAGAATCTACAAAATCCTCAAAAACCTCAACTACAAAAACACTAATAGCCCAATTAATAAATGGGCCAAAGAGCTAAATAGAAACTTCTCAATAGAGGAGATTGATCAAGCCAATTAATACATGAGAAAGTGCTCTAAATCACTAGTAATCAGAGAAATGCAAATGAAAACTACATTAAGATATCACCTTACATCAGTCAGAATGGCAAAAATGAAGAAAATAAACAATAATAGATGCTGGAGGGGCTGTGGAGAGATAGGCACACTAACACACTGTTGGTGGAACTGCAGATTCGTACAGCCCCTCTGGAAAGCAGTGTGGAGAATCCTCAAAAAACTTGTCTTCATCTGAAACAGAAGTGTTACCTTGCCAGTCTCTTCCTATTTCAACTAAATTGAAATTTGAAAACTTGCACATATATTGTTTAGATGATATACGCAATTTCCTCTGTGGAGAAAATTTCACCAGAAAATCTGTTAACAACTGACACCTCTTTCAGACAGTGTTGAAAATGACAACATCTTTACAATAAGAATAGCATCCAGCATTTTCATTAGCAGCATTTTTCCTGCCTAGAAATGGCTTTTGTAATGTTCATTCACAGTAGACCTGACACAGACATCCCCCATGAAGATTTAGTGCCTTTTTGCAGGGGGTAGTTTGTTATGAATTTGTCTTTTATTTCCTCACCTTGACCCCTGTTTTCTTAAATCCACAAGTGAGCAGAAGGCCCATGCATACACAGCACAGCATCACCTGATCCTCATAGTGATTCATTTTTTATTGCAGGTGAATGAGAAAGAGACAGACCAAAATGAAAATGTATGTACTGTGGATTTACTTACTTGCCAATGAATCATCATCAAAGTGATAAGACGAAACCATCTATGCAGCTTTAGTTTGCCGAGCCATGCTGATTACAGCTTCCTGCTGTGAATGGGGTTTGGTGAATTGGTGGTAGGAACTCATTGTCCAGGATAAGAACTGCAGCCATTCACATAGCCTGAGAACAGCCTGTGTTCCCTTTGGGTGTTATGAGGATTCGTGCATGGGGTTGGGTTTTATCAATGTATGCATCCATCCTTGTGGTCTGAGCGTGCCAGTGACTGAGGTATTGTCTTTCAGAAGATATTCCACTAGTCACTAGAGTCAATGCTTTCAAACAAATGCTATCACTGTTGCAAAATGAACATATACAGAAGAAAATTAATGAAATTATAGACTTTATTTGTAAACAACTTTTTGAATGCCACATATACTTCCATTAACAAGAAAAAATATGTCATCAACACCTAGTAAAGTGTTTACACTGTGTAAAATCCACAGAACTAACTGTTTCATTTTCTCTGTTAATCTACCAGGAAAAATTTATCATGAACCTTGCCTATTAATGTCATTTATATGGTATTTTATTGGTCATTCAATCTTAACACTTTTCCCACTCACTTTTCTGTGAAAGGCCTTACAATTCATTTCCACCATCCATCATAGGTATGGAGTTCTGGGTAGTGAAGTGGTAGTGCAGTTCTTTTGAATGAGCCTATAGTTTAGCCATACTGTATACCCAGTAATGGTAGGAATATGAGGAAGGAAAGCCTGAGGCGGAAAATTCACTAGAACTTTAACCGTGAAGGTCTTATGTTGACCTTCAGGAAACATTGCAGATGTGGGCCATGCCATGTGCATGTCAAGTTTCCCAGGACTTGGCCTGGTCATGGTTTCCATGAACTGGACAGAAACACTATAAATTTTACAGAGAAATAAGAGGTTTGCTTGAGAGACTAAACATCAGTGTGAACATGTGGCTTCCTTTCCAAGAGGCCCAAGAAGAGGACATTCATTGCAACTTGGGAAGAGATCAATGCTGCCTACGGACAGGACCATCTCCATGATATGCCTGTTGAACATACATTTTGAAAAACTTCTTGGTTGATTCTGAGGGCTTTTAAGGAAACAAGTCGAGTCAAAGGAATTAAAAAGGACCCATATTTGGATGGGAATTTACTTCTGCAGCGTGTTTTCTGCGTCAACCTCTTTTATTTTAATGAACTATGATTACACTGTGGGTATGAATATTTTCCCCACAAAATAACATGCCACCTGAAAGTATGCACATAAGACAAGATTATCCTAAAATCTTAAATCTCTAGTTGCCAATGTTTCTGAAGGAGACCCAGCTATGGGCAGTTAGAGATAAAACTCAAGTGTTTCTAACTCTAGGGCTCCAGGTATTCATGGAGAGCTGTCCAGTAGGCTCCATGAAAGGGAGCAGTGAAAAGCCTGGGAATAGACCTGAAGGGAAACAATAGTTAAGGGGCAAGAGGATGACAGGAAGGGTATTTAGGCCTTGGGGTGGGAGGTAGATTGCATGGTTGCACATCAACATCATCAACTGAGAAAGTAAGAATATGTAGTCACCTTCTGAGTGGGAATGAGCAAGATGTGGCCATTATGGGTGAGATGAGCACTGTGTAGGTCTCTCCTAAAATCCTGGATATTTTTTCTCACTCCATTCAGAATGGCAATCATTAAGAATACAAATAAAAATGAATGCTGGTGAGGATGTGGGATAAAGGCATACTTATACATTGTAGGACGGACCACAAGTTAGTGCAGCCATTCTTAGAAGCAGTTTTCAGCTTCCTCAGAAAAACTAGGATGGAACCACATTTGACACAATAATTCCACCCCTTGGTATTTGTCCAAACGAATTGTAATGAGCACACTATTGTGATACAGTCACATCAAATTTTTTTAAAGAGAAAGAGGGACATAGGGAAAAGACAGAGAGAAAGAGAGAGAGAACCAATTTGCGTTAGTTTTTTTTTTTCCAATCAGCTTTTCCTTGCTCTGACACTTAGTTGTAGTATTGGGTTTCAAACCTGGGTCTTCATGCACGGCAGGCAAGTGCCATAACCACTGAGCAACCATTTCAGCCATATCAATGTTTATAGAAGAACAACTCACAACACCAAGTTAGGAAACAGCCCATAATCAAGAAGAAAATTATGGCATTGGCTGGTGAGTGGATAGAACTGGAGAACCTCATGCTAAGTAAATAAGCCAGAAAGGAAGGATCAAATATTTTCTCTCATATGAGTCAGCTAGACCAAATGAAGCATAAAAAGGTGGGGTAATTCCATGAAAATATGAGGGAGATATGTGGAGTAAAGGAAGGAACTGATGGTGGAAGGAGGGATAGGTAAGAAAAGGAATGGCGAAATGCACTTGACCAAATTTTGCTAGGTGCTTATGTGAGTACACCACAGTGATTTTTCACCTCATGCATATCTATAATTAACTAATTTAAAATATTATAAATAAATAGAAGGAAGACTAGTAGGGGAAATGGAACAGGAAGAGGAAGCTGGAGAGACAAAGGGGAAATACTGGGGATGGAATCTGAGTAAATATATTTCACGCTTGTATGGATTGTGTAGAGATAAACCCCATTAGTGTATACAACTATAATGTACTAATAAGAAAGAAATTGAGATCTCAGGGTGGGATGTCCATGGACTTGATGAGAACAGAATTCTTTCTTTTGGGGGGCTGCTGGAAGAGTGTTGACAGGAACAGTGCCATCTAGCCAAAGGTGTGGACATGTGTGGATAGGAGAGCCTGGTGGCTCTCATGCAGGGTACTGGGCTGGGGTCACAAGCTGTGACTTATAGTCAAGTTCCTTTCAAATATATAAGAGTCTCCGCTTACCCCTGCAGGAGCTTGGTAGAGATAAGAGGTCATGAGCTTGGGTTTGAGTGAAAAACATCAGTATCAGATAGGGTCATTATCAGAGTGGATGCAGCCACTACTTGTTCTCAGCCAGGACTTGGTGCTGCTGCTCACTCACTTAGTCAGATCAGCAGCCAGAAGATGTAAGGATATGTCAGCTGCCTCCCCTGAACTACCAAAACATCATCCCAGCAGGAAACATTGCCTATTTTAATGGGCATTAACTACGCATCCACAGACTGACAGTTGGCACAGCCATGAAGTGGCAGTTGGTTTGGAATGTCCTGTGCTCTGAGTCAGTTTGAGAACCATGGAGAGCACTGGTCACTTAAGAGTGGTCAATGGCTGGAGCTAGACCCTGGCCATTGAGAAAGGAGATCTATTATCATGTTTTAAGTCTGGATAAGATGTAATGTCATACAACCTAAGGCATTTGTATAGCTGTATTGGGAAGCGGGGGAGGGATAAGGGTGCATAAGTGGGGGGGACTTTTGGGGGTAAATCTAATTTTCAAATTTTATATATATGATATTATATATATGATATATGATAGCTTATTTGATTGTTCAACAAATAAATTTCTGAATAAAATAAAGAGTGGTCACCTGCTCATGAAGACAGCTCAGTGAGTGGCAGTTGACAGAAGATGCTGGGGAATAATGGTCAGAAGGTTAGGCATTTTGTTATCCTTTGGAGGGGTTTATTAAGTACAGGACTGCAATTAAATGATAGCAAAAAAGGAATTAATTTTCCATCAGAAATTTAAAGGTCTTGATCACATCTTGAATTTTTTCCCCCTGAGGAAACCTTGGCCTAGTAGACTTTGTGAGAGAGAGGAGGAGCTGTTGGTTTAGGGTTGCAGGGCATCATCTAGAGTATTCAAGTGTTCAGGGATCTCTGTCCCCAGAAATTTAACACCATTCTTGTCTCAGATCACCAAGCACCTGTGTTGACTCTAATTTCACTTCCTTGAACTCCAAGCTGTGGATATCAGTCCCCTGTTCTACCCATCCCTTGGTGCTGATGGGAGGATCTTTGGAAGTAACAGATATTCTCCATGACCTGCAAAGCATCATGCCCATGCAATGAAGTATATAAGTGTTTACAACATTTCTCAAATAATTATTATCCTTATAACAGAACATAGGAAATATTAACATCCATATCCCCAAAGAAGAGACTGAGATGTTGTGGAGAGTACGTACTTTCCACAGTTATAGCATCCAAGCAGGATTTGATCCAGGCCTTTAATCCCCTTCCCCTGTGCTCTGGGTAACTCCTCTCTGCCTTCCTATATGTTCTCATCTCAGGAAAAATGTTTTCCATCATAACTGGTCAGTTGCATTTTAAAGGCAAACCATCCTGAAAAATCTTCCTAAAGTCTAATTCTCACTCAGACTGTTTTCATGTGCACACAGTGAAAAAGGAGATCAAAGTTTGAACTGTCCACACATTCAAAATCCTCTCTTCTGATTTGAAATATAACATTACATCATTGCTAATTATAGGCACTGTGCTATAAAACACCAATGTCCAACTGTGGCACGAAACACCTTTACCAAACTATTGCACGTCTCTGGTAACTGCTACTCTCACTTCTGAGATCAAAGTTTTTAGATTCTACATATGAGTGAGATTATTTTGTTTAACATAATGTCCTATAGGTACATCCCTGGTATTGTGAGGGGCAGAATTCTTCTCATCACTAATAACTTAATGCCTATTAATGTACATTGCATACATGTGTAAAAACATCACACAGGGGGTTGGGGATTTAGCTCAGTGGCAGAGCGCTTGTCTAGCACTCACAAGGCCCCGAGTTTGGTCCTCAGCCTTGGGGGAAAAAAAGAAAAAAAAACATCACACAGGACCCAAGAGATGTACATGGTTTATGTGTACATCCAAGAAAGTCAGAACTATGAAGAAATTACTATTTACTTTTGGTTTTTGCCAGTGAGATGTTAATAGCAGTCTCTATTGTAAAACGTTTTCCAGGTTCTTGCCTCCCCACTAGAATATTAGCTCTTCAAAAGTCAAGATAAGATACTGCCCACCCCACACAGTGGGTCACAAACATCTGCATTTGTCTGGACAATAAGGTGCATCCTGCAGAAGAGTCAAATGAAGGTACTCTTCAAATTCCATCATTACCTATACTCAGGAATAATGTTTGCAATTTATTTAGCTTCCTGTATTTAAGAGAAAACTCTGAAAATGCTATACCATATTCTTGTATTTTCTATGTGAAAATTTTAATTTATTAGGTCAATTAGTAGTTTTATCAGTACCCAGTAAAGATCTCTTCATCTCTTACAGTTCAGTTCACTTGTAAAGGCAAAACAATCTCAAGGTAATGTTTGCATATTTATGCAATTTTTGAACATTAGCTGAAATAGTGTTATCAGATGTTTTTTAAAAATAGGATTCATTAGAACCCCATTTAGGATAGCATAGCAATTGAACAGATTGTATAGAATGTTTTTAAACCTCTCACTCTGTTTCCTTTTTATTTGTGAATTACAGTTATGCATAATAATTGAGTGCAGCTGCTGCTGCTGCTGCTTTTTTGAGAGAGAGAGAGAGAGTGAGTTTATGTGGGGGGGGCGGAGAAGAACTAATTCTATTTAGATTTTATTCCTTAGGGCCGTTGTTGCTCCAACACTTTGTTATGTATGTGGTGCTGGGGTATGCAACTTTGTCCTTGTGCATGTGAGGCAGGTGCCATAACCACTGAGCCAATTCTCCAGCCCCCTACTTTCATTTTAAAACACTTTCAACAGCATTACATATTTATTGCCATGGCTTAAGCAAGGTTGCTACGTTATTCTTAACTAAGGTCCAAATATTTCATTAAGATTCACTCAGGGGTCTGGAGCAGTGTCTCAGCGGTTTCAGTGCTTGCCTGGTGAGCATGAGGACCCAGGTTCAAACCCCAGCACCATGTACACAACTGAGTGTTGGAGCAACTAAGGCCATGTGAAAAACTAAATAAAGTTGTATCTCTCTTTCTCTGTCTCTCTCGCTGTCCCTCTTTCTTTAAAAAAAAAAAAAGATTCACTCAGTATTACACAGTCCTGTGAATTTTGACAAAAGCATAATGTTATTCATGGCCCTTATGAAATAGTGTGACCTCTAACTTTCCTTCAACTTCACTTATGAATCCCTCTCCCCTTTTCCCAGAACCCCTGGTGGTGATCACTGCGTTTCTTTTTTCTCTCTATCTCTCTGCAGGTTTTCCTTTCCAGAATTACTTATAGTTTGTGTCATAGAGTATTCAGAATTTTCAGATTCTCTTATTCACTTATTGACACACAGTTAAAATGTGAAATCTCTGTGTAGCTTTAATAATTGAAGGGTTTTGATCACTGAATAGTATTGCACTGGATACAAGAGTTTGTTGGTGCATTCACCTATCACAGGAAATCTTATTTACTTGCAGTTTGGACGACTGTGATTAAAGTTGCCACAAACATTCCTGTGTTCCCAGACTTTTTTTTTTTAATTTTGAGACAGGGTATTTCCAGATTGCTTAGGGCCTTGATAAGTTTCTGAGACTGGCTTTAAACTTTTGTTCTCCTACCTCAGCTCTAAAGACTGTACTGGCGTACTGGCGTACTGGCAAGGACACCTCCTGGACCTGCGCTCTGTCTGGCGGCAGGATCAGTGACTGGAAAGAGCTTTCTGGAATAGCATGGTGAATCACCAGTTCTAATCTTGGCACTGGTTCTGGGGAATAGAGACTTAGGAGCGGCCGGGGATTCTTTGTTCCACGCTGCCGCCAGGGCTGCTGGGGTTACAGGTGTGCACCATGACACGAGGTCCTGTGTATGTTTTTGTGGGCACATATTCCTAAATGTTTTATTAATGTTTATTAGATGTACTGATTAAAAGGTTGCATTGTGGCATTTTTGTACATGAATACAGCATACTGTGATCACATTCATCCCAAACAACCACTCTTGTCCTCTTCTTCCTGTGATTCCTTTGATGTTTCCAACAGTCCACCTCCTACCTTCATGGACATAGATTTTTTTAGCATTTTTATTAGATAACATAGAGTTACAATTGAGGGGGAAACATTATCAAACATTCCAGAACAAATGTATATATACTTAGTTATCTAGGGCTAATGCCATGGCATTGATGCCCAACTTGGATTCCCCATGTTGCTGTTTCCCCTTCATGGACATAGATTTTTAATTTAATTGAGTAGATAACTACAATTATCATTACTTCCTTTAATGGTAAGATTGGGTTTTCTTTTTTATTGGTCCTTTTTAGTTTTTACATGACAATAGAATTCATTTTGACAGTATTTTAAAGTCATGGAATATAATTTGTTCTAATTCAGCCCCCAGATCTTCCCCTTTCCCATGCCTCCTCCTTGCATTGCTCCCTTCCTTCTCCTCTATTGATCTTTTTTCTCTTTATTTAATATTTTTTAAAATTAAGGACTTGTATATGTACAGGATGGTGAGATTCGCTGTGGTATGTTCATATACGTACATAGGAAAATTGGTATCTTTCCCTATCCCCTCTCTCTTCCCTCCATTCACTACCCTTTGTCCACTCCACTAATCTTTCCTCTATTTTTGTATCCTCTTTTATTGAATTAGCTTCATCATATCAGAGTGAACATTCAACAGTCTACTATTGGGGATTGGCATATTTCAAATAGCATGAAAACTCCTGTTCCATCCAATTACTGGCTAATGTCATAAAGTTATTCTTTATGATTATTATGTATGTGTATATATATATAATCACATTTTATTTATCCATTCATTTGTTGATGTGCACCTTGCTTGACTATTGTGAAGTGTTTTGTTTTCAGAAGAGCTCATTCGGTCTAGGTGCTTTCTTTTGTGAAATGCTATTAATTGGTGGTTCAGATTCCTTAATTGATGTGAGATGGTTCAAATTGTCTTTTCCTTTGGGTACAAGAAAAATTATCTTTTGAGGGGACAGGGGTAGTTTTTGTCATTGTAATGTCCATGGACTCAATAGTGACAGCTCCTCTTTAATTTATACTATTGGTACATTGTGTCTTTTACCTTTTTATGTGGGTAGGTTGGCTAAAGTTTTATCAGTTACGTTGATCATTTTAAAGAACTAGGTTTTGAGTTTGCTGGATTTTACCTTGGATATCTGCTTTTCCCTACCTTGATATCTGCAGACTGCATTTTTTTCTTCTGTCAATTTTATATTACCGTGTTTTTTGCCCTCTATTTTTCCTAAGATGGGAAGATAGATAATTGATTTTAGGTCCTTGTATTTTCTATGATGTTGTACACAATGGCAGAGATTTCCCTCTGAGCACTGGTTTGGCCACACCCCACAAATTTTGCAATGGTACATTGTCATTTCATTTTGTTCAAGTTACTTAAAACATTTCATGTAGTCTTTTACTTTAACCCACCTATTTCATAGAGTATGTTGTGTAATCTCTGAATATTTGAGTTTCTCTAGTTCTCTTTCTGTTGTTCAATTCTAATTAAATTCCACTGTGGTCAAGAAGTATATTAAGAGGGACTTGCTTCAAGATGGCGATCTGAAGACAAAAGATCTCCCCTGCACCCTCGTGACTGATCAGGATATCTCCAGCTTCTCACGAGTATTTTGAGGTGCGTTTGGGGGAATAGCATTGTGAATCACCAGTTCTAATCTTGGCACTGGTTCTGGGGAATAGAGACTTAGGAGCGACCGGGGATTCTTTGTTCCGCGCTGTCGCCAGGGCGGCTGTGGCTGGCCCGCTGGCCGGCATTTGCACTCTCCAGCCTACATTCCCGCCTGCCTGAGTCACTTCTGCAAAGAAGGACCCGCACAGCTCTAAAGACTGTACTGGCGTACTGGCGTACTGGCAAGGACACCTCCTGGACCTGCGCTCTGTCTGGTGGCAGGATCAGTGACTGGAAAGAGCTTTCATACAAGCACAGAGCAGCGGTTTGCGCAGAAGAGGCGGTGCGGGAACTGCAAGGCTTGTACTTTAGGCTTGCTAGTTACCACACGCCCAGCCCGCCTGATCAGGGCAAGACCTCTTTGGGTTAGCAAAGCAAGCTCTAAATACTCCAGCTGGAAGAGATCAAAGGTGGAAACAGGACCAGAAGGCCTGGCTGAAGCCCTGAAGATGGTGTGGGAGCAGTGAGGGAAAGGGAGCATCCATTTTTAAAACCACACTCCCTCTCCCGGACCCACAGCCCCCAGGTCTGCAAAAGAGGCATATAAAACTGTGCCTGGATCCTGCAGCTGAACACAGGCAGTCTCAGCAGAAGGGGGGGTCAGGGGCCTGAATCCTCCAATCATAAAGGATCTGGGACTGAGGAG
Source organism: Aplodontia rufa (assembly GCA_004027875.1). Taxonomy (NCBI): domain Eukaryota; kingdom Metazoa; phylum Chordata; class Mammalia; order Rodentia; family Aplodontiidae; genus Aplodontia; species Aplodontia rufa. Next base: position 18,440 of record PVKS010036734.1, read on the forward strand.
TAACGGAGTTCAAGGCTCTGTCCTCCCACCAGAGGAGCTGGGACCCCAGGGACCACAGAGATCATGTCCGACAACGACCAGCAGATGGAGCTCTGATAACATATCTTCTGACCTGAATACACCTTCAGAAAAGGTTGAAACAGGTCAGATCCAGCCATAAATAGAAGATCCACTAACTGAAAGGACCAGAGACAATCATATTATTGATACTCCCAGGGAGTGCCTATTAAGTATAATTTTCCTCAATTTTTTTTGCCTTTATTTCGACTTCATTTTCAAATATTCAAGCACATGAGGTGTTGGAATTCTGAAAGGGAAACAAACAGTTTAGAGGAAAAGGGGTTGTCCTGTGAAATCAACTCTCCTGACAAAACCCCATCTCAAAGAAGGGTTGGGACGGATCTCCCAACCCAACAGCTTAGTCCAAAAGGCAGAAGACAGGAAAAAGAACTACAGAACATGTAGTGCTCCCACAAAAGGTTCACCTGGTAAATAAGAGAGAAGAATCTCTTCGAGCATGAGAAATAAAACTCGAAGAGGTTCACCACAATCCCAAAACTCCCCTGATAGGGGGGCTATGGCCAGGGACTGGGATGAAAATCTAGATCAATATATCAATCAGCAGATAACAAAAAGGATCCTCGACTTAAAAGAAGAGATAATGAAGGGAATAATGGAGAAAATCCAAGATATGAAAGACT
>PVKS010036735.1:0-19137 GCA_004027875.1 Aplodontia rufa
CTTCTTCTCCCCAGAGCAATTAAATCAGAACCTAGGGGATTGTGATCTACCTGGCATCAGTAGTTTTACGACATCCCAGCAGATCCCAATTACAGTCAAGCCTGAAAACCACTAGCTTCTAGTGTAGTGGAGGAAAGTAATAAAATCAAGCTCACTGAAGCAATGCACTTAGATCACCTGGAGTAAAGAAATGAATGGGAATTAGTGCACTCACCATCTACTGCATGCTAAACAAGGTGCCATAGATTTACATTTGTCTCATTTTATTCTCATGACATTCCTATAAAGGAAGTATTGTGATCCACAGGTTCAAGAAAGGAAATTTAGATGACAGAAATACAGGCCCTGCTATGGGGAGTTTTCAAAAAATAGAATAAAGGGGAAAAGTAGCAAATGGGAAAGCAAATTCTAATGGAACTCAGGAGACCTGGCTCATATAAATACTGTCACTAACTATGTCATTTGGGAAGGACACTTAACCTGTTAGTCTCACTAGAATAAGAGATAGAGGGTTAAAACTCCAAAATTCTATGATTTTAGAAAAGACGGAATAGACATAAATAGCAGCATAGTAGTTACAATAAAACGACAGGACAATGCATGGGTTTTGTCTCAGTGGTAAGAGTGCTTGTCTGCACCAGGCCCTGTGTTTTGTGCCCAGCACCACAAAAATATAAAAACAGATAGAATGTCAGACCACAGATGGAGGGCTGGCCAAAATGTAGCCTCCAAGGGGTGTTAGAATTTGGCTAAGTTTACCAGAGTTTACAGACAACCCTTGACTTTGCAGATACAAAAATATGTTGGACACTAATTTGGCTCTTATGAACTGATGCATAATAGTCCAGCATTCAAGAGTTTGATGTTTAAAGCATACTGCCAAAGTGCTGCTGGATAAAGAAACATTTCTATTAGGTTTTCTTTTATTTTCTTATTAAGGACTTGAGTTATTATATAATCATAAATGTATATAAAGTAATAATATGATATGCCTTTGTTCTTAAACCAGAATTACCCCCACATGCCCACACCTAAATCTCTTGATTCTTTTATATTTTTCCCCTACAAGCAATATAAATGCTTAGATTGTGAATTTTCTGGAATTAAATGTTTGCATAAGTATTATTTGGATTCTCAGGGGGTAAGAGTATGCTACGTTGTTGATTGTCTCACTAGATCCCTCCCTATCTTCCCCCCCTCTCCCCTCCCTTCTCCTCCTCTCCCCTCTTCATATCCATGGTTGCCCTAGATTATGTGTTGCTATGCCTCTTCTGGTTCTAATACGTGAGTTTGACTACCTTTCACCCAACCCTGGGTTTAGCTCCAGCCTCCACAAATGAGTGAAAACATTTGACTCTTGACTCTCTTGGTTTGGATAACTTCACTCAGCATAATTTCTTCCATTGCCATCCATTTTCTATTAGTTTTGTTCAGCCCAAGGACACTTGGTATATGAATTATGTCCAGGGAGCAAGGTTGTGCTAAGGAACTTTCTTTCTGGTCCTCATGGTATAATTTCCATCTTTTGCTTTATAAAGGCAGAACAAAGCAGAAAAACACTACATTTTTTTCCACTTTGACATTTCTTTTACTGCATTCCATTACCATATCCTTCTATGAACATGGTCTCTCTATAATGTGATTGCCATTTCAGCCTCCAGATTGTCAGCTTCAGCTGTTCACTGTTTATATGTGATCATGTCACATCTTCAGGCATATTATTGCAATGCATCAGGCTGCAGTCCTCAGTTGGGTTCCTAGACTCATGTTTATTATACATCAAATTCTTGAAGAAAACAAAAATAAGACTAAGATGAAAAGAATTTTCTCATCCAGGCTCTGCCTCCAATTGTCACACTGCCTTGGGCAAAATAGTTCATCCTTCTTAGCAAGGCAAGACTCATTTGTAAAAGGAAGAAAAAAAATTACTATTTATATTTTCTATTGTATGAAAGTTTAAAAATAATAATAGAATAGTTTACTCATAACAGAGTGGACATTTAGTAACACTGATGTTTTTCCTAATTTTTCTACCTTACCATCTTGATTGATTTGATATCCCCAAATTATCTCTACCACGGGTTTATTGCAAAAAATCACTAGTCTCATTTGCAACACTTAAATTCTCCTTCATCACATTTTCAAGGGTAAATGTTATCTTGACATTATGGGGGCACTTACTGTTTATTTTTTATTCTTATGATATTTCTATGCAGAGGTTTATGTTCTATCCTTGTTTATAACAATTTTTTATAAACTTGATGAAGTCTCTGGAAAAGAGACAGAATGCATTACTATTCCCACTTTACAGGTTGGCAGATGAATGACAAAGAAGGTAGGTTATTGTTTAAGTCCTTATTTGATTCTAAGCATCGTCTCCACTTGGTATGCTCTAAGTTCTTTGACTCTACCGTTTTTTCCCATTTTATTGAGGCTGTAGACAGTCATTACATTCCTGAGGCTTCACTTCTCCTCTCTAAAATGGAAGTAACTTAGTTGTTTCTCAATGACACTTGGCCTTGTTCAGATCTTTTAGGATAGTATACAAAAAATAAAGCATAAAAATGGAGAAAGACTAAAAATTAAATAGAATACCAACTGAAATTAATTAAAGAGTCTATAAATCAGACTGATAAGATAAAAATTTAACTGGTTAGAGATCTTTTCATCTAGACAAAAATAAAAGAAGACCACACAGTGACCTCATTAACTTTCTCTCTTTACATGGAGAGTTAAAATAGGCAACGTTGACCAACTATTCTCAGAACTAAATATTAGAGGATTTGAAACTACAGGGACTTAGATCAGAGCTTCCTGACTTCATGGATAATTAAACTTGGAAACAGAAATCAAAAGGCAAGCTTCTTAAGTAGACACTATTCCTAATGATGTTAAAGGCAGAATTCTTGTGGGTGGAAAGAAGGGGATCACAGGTGGTTAAGAGTTATCACAAGATCTTACTCTGGGGACACAGCAGCATCTTAAAGTAGCAGAAGTGGAGGAAGATAGTTTTTAAAGCATATTCAACATTTCAATATTATTTGTAAAACTCAAATGGCTTTATATTTTTATAATGTAGATTAAAAATTCAAGTCTATGAAAGACTTATGTATGCCCCTGAGCCAGGAAGATTGTTAAAGGGTTGAAGGAAAGAGTCACAGTAATATTTTATGGTCATAAAATGAGGGAAGGACTGGACAGGTTGTTTAAAAAATTATGACTGAGGTAGAATCAGCTTGGAGACAGAAGACCAGACTAGAGGCCCATAGTTTTTCTATCTCAGGGGTCCAATACCAGCTGTGTGAATTCTAGGATTCTGTTATCCAGCTATTCAACATTTAAAAAGAGACTAATGTACCCTACACTCAGAGTTCAGCACTAAGGGAAAGACCAAATGAAGTAAAATCTCTGTTAGAGGCAGATAATGTATTATATATAATAGAGGATGGAGAACACCAAATGTAATGGGTCCTGGAGGTATAGAGGACAAGCAAAAAGGAGTCCACAGAATGGGGAAAAATATTTTCCAGATACTCTTCCAACAGAGAATTAATATCCAGAATATATAAAGAACTTTAAAAACTTAATACCAAAAAATAAAAATAAAACACAAGTAGCCCATTTAACAAAATAGAAAGTGAACTGAGCAGATATTTCTCAACAGAAGATACATGAGTGATTAATTATATGAAAACATGCTCAATATCTTTAGCCATCAGGGTCATGCAGATCAAACTACACTGGAAGCCCATCTCATTCCTGTAAGAACGGCAATCATCAGGAATACAAATAACAATAAATATTGGCAAGGATGGAGAGGAGACTCTTAATGGAAGGCTGGTAGGAATGTAAATTAGTACAGCCATTATGGAAAGCAATATGGAGTTTCCTCAGAAAACTAAAAGTAGAATGACCATATGATAGGTAAATTGCTTTTTGGTATTTATCTGAAAGAATTAAAGTCATCATCTTTTAGAAATATATGCATGCCCATGTTTGTAGCAGCATAATTCATAATAACCTGGTGACAGAACCGACCTGTCTGTCTGTCAGCAGATGAATAGATAAAGAAAACATGGTATATATGCACAATAGACTTTTACTCAGCCATAAAGAAGAATGAAATTAGGTTATTGCAGAAAAATGGATGAAATTGAACAGCATATTAAGAAAAGTGAGCCAGTCTCAAAAAGAGAAATATACATTTTTTTGTGTGAAAGCTGGTGGGGAAAGAGGGCATCATGAAAGTAAAGGAGAGAACAATAGGGTAGAAGCAGAACAAGGAGGGGAAGGAAAGGGAAGGTATTAGGGGAATGAAATGGATCAAAGTATATTGCATGCACATGCCACAATGAAACTCACCATTCTGTATAGTTAACATGCACCAGTAAAATATAATAATTTTAAAAATTTATGTGATATGAGATAAAAATCCAAGAAAAAAAATAAGAGGTTTCTGGGTTGAAATTACTGAGTAAAACTGAAGCATAACTTTCCTTGAGCAAAGAAATAAAGAACATAGGTTAGAAAGGCATTGAAAATAATAACAAGAAAAAAATAGCAAAATACAATATTCGACTTTTTCTTGCCTATCTACTATGATATAGTATCAGTAACTTCAAACAAATTTATAGTCAGATATACAAAAACCTACACACAAAGCATTGAAAAGAGTAGTCGTATATTTATCAAACATGGAACCATTGAAATAGTTCTAATCCAGGCTCTACTTATATAGTAAGTTTTTGGCCAATTGAAACTGTTTTGAATATGCATTTAAAAAAATTTCCCCTGAAATGACCCTGTTTCTTCCCCTGTGAGGAATAGATGCATGGAAAATTTCAAATTTTAAATTTATTCTGTATTAGAGTTATTCATGTGCAAAAATAATCTTAAATGGTTTTTATAGCATAAAACTGAGGATAGATTTGGGATTTTTTTTCCTGCTTCAATTGCCCAAGTGTCAGAAACAGCTGAACAGATATTTCTGTCAACATTCAACAATCAAAAAAACTCACCTTTGGAGTGAAATCAAGTATGAAAATTGAAAACTCAAAGGATAAATTTCCAGCAAGTTCTAAGCAAGTGTATCAAGTTAGGGAGGCAATGACTATGACATTTTAGGTATATTTCCCTCTTGGCAAGAACCTAATGACTCAAATCAAGGCACTTCAGTTATTTAGCATATGTAGTATGCGTGACGTAAAAAGTAATAGTCCTTGCCCTCAAGTGGCTTGGGTCCTAATAATTAAAGTACAATAGCAATTATGGAAAACAAGTTCAATTGTTGCTTACTTTTTTGATTGCATATGCCTTTGAAAAGTTGGATATAAATGAGTGACATATTCCCAGTCAGTTCTATGTAGGGGGCATAGTCAAGATAATATCTGGGTGTTTTACTTGAACTGAAGGATGCTCATGCCATTACATATATGTCATGTGCAAATTGAAGGATGCTCAAGTTACCACTTAAGTGCTGTCTAAAATTGAAGGACCTCATGATGATTAATCTCCTGTATCAACTTGACTGGGCCATGGGATACCCAAATATTTGGTCAAACATTTTTCTGGATATTTCTACAAGGGTATTTTTGGATGAAATTAGCATTCTGATTGGTAAAGAAAAGCAGAGTACCTTCTACAATGTGTGTGGGCCTCTTCCAATTTGTTTTAGGTCTCAATAAAATGAAAGTACTGACCCTCCACCAAGTAAGAGAGAATTCTATAGCAGACTGCCTTCGGACTTCATCTGCAAAATAACTCTTCCTCACTGATGGTCTTAACTGGAACAATGGTTCTCTTCAGCATGGTAATAAACCACCCTGAAAATTGGACTTGCCAGCCTCCATAATCACCTGAGTTACAATGATAGATATAGATGATAGATAGAAAGATAAATAATGATAGAAAGATTGATAGATGATGATTGATAGATAGATATACATAGATGATAGATAGATAGATAGATAGATAGATAGATAGACAGACAGACAGATAGACAGACAGACTCTATTGGTCTGTTACTCTGGAGAACTCTGACTATTACAGATGTCAAGGTCATGCCCAGTTTGTTGAGAATGAGTTCAAGGATGCCTTTCACATCACCCTCTTCTTTCTTCTAATACCACCCCATGCCTAATCACAACCCATTCAGAGCTTTCCCTTCATAGCTATCATAGGATCCCCACAGTTAGTTAATCCTCAAGGTCTGACAGCAAGTTCAGAACATGTCTAATACAATTTCAAGCACAATGCACATATACAAAAAGAATTTAACAACAGATGAGAAAACAGGGTTCTAGTGCTTGTTTTTCTATAATTCAAAATGGAAAAACCTTGGGAAAGCACTAAACTAAGTACTGTGGGCTTTAGTTTCCATTAGTAAAATTAGGTGGTTTGAATAAAGGGTGCATAATTTCTCTTTTGATTTTTAATTTCTATATCATTGAGTACAGGTATAATTACAGATTGCTTACTATCTGATGAACTATTTCCCATTGAACCATTTCCCAGAGACTGTTAGTAATCATGTTCTCATTTCCCTATCTTGAAGATATTGAGTCCTGGTTAGAATGCCATTTTTTAAAATGCAATTTCTTAATTTCCGATTTACTTCAGTCAACAGATCCATCTGAAGCTTTAAATGCTATTTCCTCAACTTTGAGTTAGTGTTAAACAACCACTTAAATATTGGCTATTTTCCAATTCAAATAATTTATTTAGAATAGTAGCAAACCTTACAACTATCTCAAGGACATCAATTCCATTTTATATTTTGCCAGTTTTACATTTTATATTCTTTAGTGAAAGGAAAAATTTTCTCTTTAACTATTAAGAATATTTTAGAATGAGACATTGCGTTGACACTTAAGATTTGCTATGGAAAAGTTTCCTAGGAAAGAGGAGAGGTGAGTTGAAATTCAAAGGAAAGAAACCCTATGACTTAATTTAAAAAAAAAAAAACTGAGTATTTGACAAGAATAAGAGAAAGGTCCCTGACAAGATATAAACAGAATTAAGGTAGGAAAAAAGCAAATAATAATGACCAGAGGAAACAAAGGTATTGAATAAAAGTAGGAAAGGATGGCAAATAAATGGGATATGAGCCCTGCCACCCCTTCACTCTGGGCCATAATTCATCAATGGCAGATATTGCTAATTGTTTAGAACTATTTTCCTATTAACTCCAAATACTTCCTGTCAATCTATAGCTTACAGCACCCACTATGAGTCTATTGGAGATGGCACATTCTGGGAAAGCTATTTGTCATAACAGACATAATGTCAAGTGGGACAATTATTAGTTGAATAGCTGTCATTCACTATAGATGCAGTGAGATAGATGATATGGGCAAGGAAACACCTTGTCCTACCTCCAAAATGCTTGCAATTTTAAAAGTAAAAGCTAATTAAGAATTAATGCATGTGACAAGAAGAATACGAACATGCTTCATAAGAAATAAAAGTAATACAGGTTCAAGAAGCTATAGATATCATTTTTGGGAGTGGATCTACCAAGGCTTTTAGAAAGGGCTAACATCTGCATTAGATTTTGGAAGAACTTCAAACATTGAGGTAAACCAAGGGAACATAAGAAAGACATGATTAACCTGGAAAAGGAAGCTGCTGATGAGTACGTAACTGCTTCTAAGTGACGCAGAGGGACGTGAAGAGAGATGGTATAGAGTAGGGTGTTTATGTAAGGGGAACCAGCAACAGGAATTGTAGAACAGATGGTATTCAAGACAAATGTGACCAAGAAGACACATCACATAGATTTAGCAATAGGAGACTATGGCCTTCATCCCACAAGGTGCATGCAAAGAAAGGGGTAGAATTTTGGTGTTTTGACTGATGCAAGGAACTTCAGACCTTCACCAGCTGATAGAGAAACTAGACGTGGAGATGGAAAAGACAAGGGTCTTCTTTTCTTTAAAGTGGAATGTCTTAGTCAGCTGTGTCTATAACAGGAAAAACTGTTCCTCTATTCACAACATTTCTGACACCAAATGTGTAGTTTTTCCATGCCAAGACATTTTCTAATTCTCTGCAGACACCATCTGGCTGTCCTACAATTTAATTCAATTCTGACACCAACCACCCAGAGTTAGCACAGACCCCACAGTTTGAGGACTTTGTCCCTTGAGATGGCTCCCTGATTCATCACTGTTTGAAAGTAGTGGGCTCCAGGTTACCCAAACTTATGTCTGCCTTGGCTACAAACTGGAGGTTCCTATGACCCTCCTCAGAATAGTTCAGTAATGTATTATAGTGGTTCACAGCACTCAGGGAAACACAACTTAGCATTAGCAGCTTATTATAAAGGATATTATAAGGGTTCCAGATGAACAGTCAGATGAAGAGGTATAATGGTCAAGGTCTGGAAGAATCCTGTGGAGTTAAGATGAACCACCTTCCCAGTACCTCTGTAATTTTACCAACTAGAAGCTCTTGGACTCTGTAATTTAGGGGGTTTATAGAGGTATCATCATACAGGAATTGCTAATCAGATCATGGGCCATTGGCCATTTGTGATTAACTCTATCTCATGTCCCTCTCTCCTGCCCAGAGGTTAGGGGTGAAGCTGACCATGCCAACCATCTAATCATCAACGTTCTAAGTTGTTATCTCCCATAGCCATCCTCCATAGAGAAATATATAGAAGCCCACCAAAAGTCACCTCGTGAGCATAAGCTCAAGTATGGTTGAAAAGGACTTATTAGGAATAATAATACTCATCTTACCCCATCACTCAGGAAATCCCAAATTTTAGAAATGCTTGTATCAGGAACCTGGGTCAGTGAACAAATATTTGGACAAAAAATATTCCTAGTATCCCTATTACAAGGGTTTTAGGAACCCTGACTCACAAAGCAGGAGCAGAAACCAAAAATATATTTCTATATCATATAGCCTGCTATAAACTGGGTGACTTAAATAGCAGACATTTATCATGGTGGGCTTCTGGTGAGGGCCTTCCTCCCAACTTGCAGATGGCTGCTTTCTCAGTGGATATTCATACAGCCTAGCTGGCATTTCTTCCTGTTCTTATAAGAGTATTAATCTCATCATGGAAGTTCTAATCTTAAAATTTCATCTACACCCAATTTCCTCCCAGACACCCACCTTCAAGTTCAATCACATTGGGGGTTACGGTTTTCACAAGATGAACTTTAGGGCATATGTACATTCATTCCATAACATGAAGGAAGAGACTCCATGAAGAGATATCTTTACATTTTAAGAAAGAGGAAAAGCTGTGGCAGACAAATATAGCCTTGTGTGTTCAGAGATAGGCGACAAGTCAGGTTAACACCCACCCTCGACCTAAGCTAGGCACTAATATACCTGGAGAAAAATACACACTGACATCAATAGTGGTGGTTTAATATTTTACAACAAAAGTACTTGTCAGAGGAAACGCAAGATAAATGTCTTGAGGAAACTGCAAAATTCGCTGGGGGTACACCTCCTTCTCCCACCTTATCCCTAACACTCCTATGGAGTACTTCTGCAAGTTTTGAACCCAGATCCTGCCTTTTTTTTTTCAGTATTTTATGATCCTACGTGTTTTTAAACATCTACCCAGGAGAAAAATATTCTTCTACAGCAGGGACCAGATTTTACCACTATCTGTAATCCCAGAAGTAAGATTACTGCCTAGAATACACAAAATCCTCCACATGTTTGTAGGCAGGAATTCAGTGGGAGGAATCACCTTAAATGTAAAGTCATCTCCTTGATTACTCAATCATGAATATATTAAATGCTTCCTAAGAGCCAGGCTTTTTTCTAGGCACTAAATATATGAAGACAAATGAAAAATGATCCATAAAGCTCATAGGTTAATAGTTCAGAGTTATATAAAGGTAGATGAATTGCTGTTTAGGTTGTAGCTACCTTCATAGAAAATCTAAACACAAGCCATCTGGTTCATTCATCCATCCATCTGTACATTCATTAACAATTCAATCAACGTGTATTGGGTACTTCCATGACAAGGAGCTAGCACACGTGAAGAATACATGGGTTTTTGCTATGGAGACAAACAGGTTTATAAACAAACAGCAAGTAATTTTCAAGAAAAATATTTAGACTTTTTGTCATCTTACTGCAGTGATACCTGCATACTCATGTTTAAAGCAGTATAATTCATAATAACAAACTATGGAACCAGCCTAGGCATCCAACCACAGATGAGTGGATAAAGAAAACATGGTATATATACACAATGGACTCTTATTTAGCCATGAAGAAAAATGAAATTATTGCATTGAAGGAAAATAGATAGAACTAGAGACGATCATATTAAGCAAAAGAAACTCTGAATGTTAAGGGTCATATGTTTTTTCTCATCTGCAGAAGCTAGAGAGGAAAAAAGAAAACAAATGTATGAGTAGATCTCCCTAAAATCAAAGGGAGATCAGTAGAACAGGGGAGAGGGACCAAGGGGAGAGGGGAGAGGAGAGAGTGGGAAAGTACTGGAGAGTGATATTGGCCAATATATATTATTACATTGTGTGAATATAACATGTATAAATATGTAACAACAAATCCCATCAATGTATATGACCATAATGCACCAAAAATAAATGTGGAAAAAAATACACAGAACTGTGAAGAATAAAAAAAAAAAATACTAGTAAAAAAAGAAAAAGAAAACTATAAAGTATAGATGGTTTTTTTTTTTCAAGCTATAGATTTCTTAGGCAGAAAACTATGCTTGAAACATCTGGGAGTATGAGGAAGTAAGAAGCCCGAAGCCCACCATTCAGCTTCGCTCTTGGTTCCTACATATTTCCAAAATCTGCCTGATGAATCTGGGTTCCTACAGTGTGTAAAATCTCTATTTTCCAAGAAATATCAGGAAGAGAGGTGCTTCTTGAGTTCTTTTCCAAGTCCTGTGGCTGTTCCAAGCATTGCTTGACCAAACTATGCTTTAGGGTCCTCAGCGAGAAAAGGAGGGTACAGATAGGCCAATGCTTACTAACTCCCAGAAGTCCTAAGAGAATAAATTAGGTACCACTTGCTTATCCTTGAGCTTCTAAGAATAAAAGCAGCAGGAGAGAGTGGAGGGCTAGCTTACATTTTTTTTAAAGAGAAAAGGACAGAGGGAGGGAGAGAGAGAGAGAGAAGAGAATCAATTTTATTGAGTTTTTCACTTGGCTTTTGTTGCTCTGATACTTAGTTGGGTACATGGGTGCTGTGGTTTAAACCCATGTACTTGCACATGCCAGGCAAGCACTATAACCACTGAGCCACTGCTCCAGCCCCTAGCTCATACCTTTTTAACAGCAAGCCCTTGACAGTCCCAAAGCAAAACACCTAATTACTACAGGCACCAGTTTTCACTGCAATAGAAGCTCAGATTCTGAAATGTTGTTTAAACATTTTGGATTCAAGGCAGAGAATCTTCAGATAAGAGGTATGATTTAAGAGTCAAGGGTATGGTGGCTCATTTGAAGACAAAAAGAAAGACATGGAAAAAAGAATGCCTTGTAAAAAGAGCAACTCTTCCCAGGGATGTCCACTCAGTCCTTCCCCAACCCGAGGAAAGTAATTTTATTGTTTATGACTACATTGACTTGACAAGGCAAACCAGGCTCATCAAACACAACCCTTTGTGGGCCTGAGAAGTTTAGCTGCCCACGGAGTGGATACTCCAGGGGACTCCTCTCCTCCCACTTTAGTGACATGTCACTTTGGTGACATGCTGTTCCGTATTACAAGGCTCCACCACCACCTCTCTCTGCTTCACACATTTTCCATTCAGCAACTTCTTCCTTACTCCTTGCTGTAAATATACAATATGATTTTTGCAATGTAATGTTTAAAACAACTACAAGTAAAGATCTATCACTAAAAGTACACAATTATTTCTGAACACAATAATACATATTTTCCTAGAAACTTTAATTTTAGCTTTTAATTCTCAGAAAAGGGTCATCAAAAAATTTCAGTAATCTAGAAAAAAAATTTTAAAAAAGGTTTCTTCAGATCAAGGTCATTGAGTATATAGTCATGGTTCTTGACCATCCTGCTCCCTTTGCCCAGCTCAAGAGTCCAGAAAGGGCCTAATCTGGCATTCCATTTGTCTGGTAAATAAAGCTACACTACAACATGGCTATCTTCACAAGCTTACATGCTGTCTATGGCTGTATCCACACTACAATGGCAGAGTCGAGTAGTGACAACAGAAACCTAAAACACTGACCAGAGCAGTCTACCCTCCCCCTTATCTAAAGGCCCCTGGATATCTCAACGTGGATGCTGTTTTAGTCAGTTTTTCACTACTGGGACCAAAGATCTGAAAAGTACAATTTCAGAGGTGGAAAAGTCTATTTGGGGGTTCATCATTTCACAGGTCTCAGTCCATAGATGGCTGACTCCAATCCTTGGGACCTGAGATGAGGCAAAACATCATGGCAGAAGTGTGTGACAGAGGAAAGCAGCTGGGACATGGCACCAGGAAGCAGAGAGAGCTTTGCTTAACAGGGACAAAATATATACTTCAAAGACATGTCCCTCAGTGACCCCATCTCCTCCAGCCACACTCTAGCAGCCTAAAGTTACCACCAGTGAGATAATGCACTGATTAGGTTAAGACTCTCACAACCCAATCATTTTTCCTCTAAACTTTCTTACATTGTCTTACATGTGAGCTTTTGGGGAACACCTCGTATTATCTAAACCACAGATACCCTGTAGCCTCTTTAAACTCAACATGTCCAAAATTGAAGCCACTGCCTTTCTCTCAAATCTATGCCTTCTTCAGAGTTTACTTTGCTAAACGCCATCACCATCAATCCAGGTGCTCTCGTCAAAGTGTTGGCCCATTCTTCCTCCTTTTCCCACATCCTTAACACAGTCAACCACCACGTCCTGACCATGTCATTGCCTTCCCTGAAGCTGGAAGCATCTTTCTGAAACAAATATGGTTCACCTTCTTGATGAATAGGTTTTAATTGATCTTCTTTTGCATTGGCCATAAAGACATTTCAGTCTCCTCAACCAGTGTTATTTAGAGCCAGAAATCACTGTCTCTTGCCTAGGTCATTAAGTCCCCTTCCTATCAGACTCCCTACCTGCCATCAGTTACTTGAAAACCTTACTCAGGCTGTCTCTCACCTCTGAGATTTCTACTATGCATTTCCCTACCAATCTGTCTCTTTAAGAACACTTTCAGTATCATTCTTCAGGGTCCTGCAGAACAGGAGCTTCTTGCATCTGTAATGTGTCTTTGATCATCCCATTCAAAACCATTTCCTGCCTCTGCACCTGCCACACCTGTTAGCACCTGCTTGTTGTCTTCTCAGCTATACTGTCAGTCTCTAGAAGACAATTCTCCTATAACTCCCATTTAAACTCAAAGTGCTTGGAAAATAGAAAGTTCAGAGTATTTATTTGTTAAATGAATGAAGGGATCCATCTTATTCCAGGAACAGGAAGCTTGAGAGAGGAAAAAGAACACCAAGAAACAGTCACACAGTCCACTCAGAGAGCTGTGACTTTCCTTCTACCATGTTCTCTACAGACAGTAGACTGGACATACTGAGACTGGGGTGAATAAGGAAGAGAACGTTAAGCATGTGATCCTGGGTGTGAGAAAGAAAATGGAAAATTGAAGAGATGGAAATGTCAGGATACTGTATTGGCAAGGCCTAGAGCAATACTAACAGTGACAGAGAGCACTATTTTTACATTACCTTTTACAGATTTCAGAACCAGATCCTATTCTCCAAGCCAAAGGAGACCCTTACAACATAAGGTTTCTTTCAGTTAATATCTTGCTCAGCTAAGTCAAGTTAAAAACAAAGCTATATCTTCAAGTGAACTTATAGGACAGGAGGAGCATCTGCTTGTTGCGCTTACAGGCTCCTTGATGCTTTTGAACATTCACTGATCTTACAAGACTCTACTGCCAGAAGCATGCTTAGGAATTGGAGTTTTCCAAGATACATAGGGAGGTTTTTTTCTGATCTTCTCAAGAAGGTACCCTATGGCACTTTGGTTTGAATTTACATCTAGTTTTCAGTTTGAGATAGACTGAACAAATAGAAAAACTAGGGAAAAACACAAATGGACAAGAAAGACATGGTTTAAATATGATGCTTATTACCATTTGAAATAATGCAGTGGAATGTTTGAGTAATTTACTTAAAGTATTGGAGATCACTTCTGAAAAACTAAAGAGAACAACATTTCCATTTAGCTGCCTTGCTTCAGAAAGAAGCTACAGAAGCTCGAGGTAGAAAGAAGCCAGCATTTTCTCTCTGGGTTCTTAGTTCCTGGGACATTATGAACATAATTAAGATAGGAGCCTTTAGATCATAATGAATTATACCTCTGAGGAATAAGTCCACAGACTAGGTTGAAACAGAACTGAGGGTGATTAAATGGCAGTCTGTCTACAAAACACTAGTTTTCAAAGAGAGAAGTCCTAGAATCCAGAGCTTCCAAAGGCCTTGGGGGCAAAGTGTGATCACACTGATACTCTATAGAAGAACTACCAGAGAATTGGAGGAATTTAGGACAGCAAAGAATTAGCGTTACCTCTGAACGTCATGAAGATCTTCTGGACGGCCTCATCCCAGGGAAAAAGATCCTTGAGTTTCTACAGATCACATAGTTTTCACAGAAACAACTTACATTTGGAAGGGCTTGCCTTCTTAGAGGATAGATTCTGAGACTACTAGAATGGGGCTTCCCAATGAAGAATTGTGAGAAATGATATCCTATATGGAACAAGAGTACCTTCAGGAGAATTTTATGACTGCATGGACATTTCCTCATGTCCCCCGGATGCTGATGATTTCAAACCATTATTGGTAAGCACTTTTCTAAGCCATGTCTACCATCACTTCCTGCCCTGACTGTTGCACATGACCTACCTCCTCTTGAGCTTTGCGATATTGTTCTACTTCATCATCAAACAGTCCAATATAGTGAATGTGTTTTATTTCCTAATTCTTCTGGAAAATGACATTAATGTCCATACTCTGCAACCTGAAATACTATTGGATCTGAGAAAAGTTGGAGCAAACTCTGGAGGGTCTTAGAAATCATGAGCTCTTAGAGCATCTCTCCTTAGACCCAGAACTTGATCAATGAGCAGGAAGGATATTTGCACTTAAGCACAGCAGAAATCAAAGGACAGTCAAAGGAAATTGCGACTTATACCTACAAAATGAATCAGGAAACAATTCCTTTATTTATTCAAGATTGTTATATTTCATTCCAGGTGACATAACTTATTAGTGGATCATGAAACCTGCTCACAGGGATGCAGCCAGCAATTAGCTGTTATTGTTTATTTTTTTTGAAATTTTAAGTATTTTTCTATATTAATAAATGCTTACATTCAAATTAACTCTGTTTTTACTGTTAAATAGAAACCTAGGGTAAACATTATTTCATTTTTTTATTTATGTATTGTATATGTGTGTATCTGACTATCCACTGAGTTATAATAGAAAATAAAATTATTATTATGGGGTTTGCGAAGCACTGTACCCATGTGGTTGTGTTATTGCCTTATTTACTCTCTGGGATCAGGCCACGGAAAGATTTAGGTTGATACGCACATGATCTCCTATACCAAGTTCCTGGTCAATTTCAATGAAAGCTAATTGTTCCTAAAACTCTGCTATGATTGGAATTCAGCTAAAAGAGAAGATGCTGAATTATCCGAATATCAAGGAGTGGAAAAAGGCAGAAGGCAGAGTACGAACAAGGAAGCTCCAGCAAATTAGTCATTTCTATGTAAGCCAACTTTTCAGCGGCTGTAGGAAATCCATAGGAAGAATCCCAACATATGTGTAGGAAGGATTTTGCAGAAAGTCTTCCTAGGTTCTCAATAATGAAGGATAGAAGGATCTCTCAGTGTACACATGATCATGGTTGAACTAACAGAAATATAATTTCTGATTAATTATTTTTATTTTACAGTTTGGATCAAAGCAAAGGATAAATAGGTAGTGGGCTGTGTAAATCACCCCCAGAAATTTAAAATAAATGACTTAGAAGAATGAAATTGTAGAGAATAAATATGTCATGGAAGAGCCAGTCATTTGAAAAAACAAAGTGAAACTTCTGAGAAGATATGGGCCTATCCCCATGCTGTGGCCTCCCTCAAGATATCAATGGTGGAGGGGAAAAATAGTGTTTGGGGATTTGAAGGAAACAGAGGCTGTCTCTTGGATGTTGTATCAAGATTCTTGCACAAATACTTTATTATCAAGATTCAAAGGAGGGTTTTCAGGCTACAAATGATTTTGTGCTAAGACTGCCATATCCATCCAGGGAAATAGGGTTCACAAATAGCCAAAAACGAAAACTGAAAGCCTAATAAATCATTCTCAGTGCCAATGCCAACTGGTAAGAAAGCCAGATTATCCAGGCAATGCAAATAGGTAACATGATCCCACTGGCAAGCTAGAAAATCACCAGAAGCTTTTTGGGTGAGCTTGTTCTCAAAAGCAGGAGACTAGTTGAGAATCTGATAGTTTAGTGTGCTCAGGTTTTGGTGGCCATTGAGTTCTAAAGGAATTAACCAGCCAGGCACTTGATGGTGGAGTCTGAGGACAGCAGCGACAGCAGCACGGTTCTGTTTGTTCATATCCCATCACTCACTATTCATTGGCTTTGCTATTGCTCATTCTCCTTTATCTTCTCTCTCTCTCTCTCTCTCTCTCCACACTCCCTTCTTCACTAGTAGAATTATTTATAAGAAAAGGCTTCCAAAGCCATAAACATTTTGTACACAGTTTAAAAAAATTTTCAACAGATGTCTATGATTTCATTGCAAAGAACGCATCAGCACTGATAGTTGGAAAAAAGTGCACAGACTCGTGCACACGTATTATCATTGCATATTCATCTCTCTACAAAGATCATATCTATTTTCTAGTCAAAACTTATGTTTTTTCCATTTAAATAATGACTTCATAAAAAAGTTTCTGAAAAGTTTGTCTCCCTGGGAATATGGCTGGGGGTAGGAAGAAGAATTGTTACTATTTATTATAAGCCCTTCTGTGCTATTTGATATTTTACCATATACATTTATTACTTTAACAAAATGAAATAAACACTCTCCTTTTATATTAATTCAGCTAAATATAGCTCTCATCTAGCTAGATTGTTTTCTCCTCAGTACCAAAGAAGCGTATGAATATATAATGAGAAAGTCATTTAAAAATTTGATAAAACTAATGTCTAGAGCATAGAACACAACTGACAGTCTCTACATATAACGGTTTTTAAAATTTTGCATTGATTACTCTGAGGAAACACAAGTGGTCATTGTGTGTTTAATTTTGGTGATTCACATTTCTCATATACCCTTTTCAAAAATTAACTGCACTTCACCAGTGCTGACCTTTTTATGCACTCAATTCAGGATTTTCCCATGACTCCCTCAAGTTGAGTTCCAATCAGCCAGCATTTTGCCTTATCATCTTATGTCGGCCACCTAGTGGTCACACTGAGACCAGCAGCCATGAAGGTTAAAGGGTGGTTATAAGGTAAACTGATACAGCCATCCCGATCACTTTGAGTGTATGCGAATCCAATGCATGATGAAAATTGGGGCTTCCTGTATAATATATCATGACATAAAAAGTTAATTACACACTGAAAATATTGGGAAAGAAATTTTTAAAAATCAATGTGCTTTAAGTAATCAGCTGATTGCCAAGAAAAACAATGATTGGTTATTTATTTTCACAAAAATGCTCTTCTGGAAAAAATTCAAATTCAAATAATGCATGTCAAAATCATTACAATTATTCAATCCATCAAGAAATTTTACTCCTCAAAAATAGCCACTTGATTGATTATGCTCCAAGGTAAAGCTGTGGGCAAACTCACTACAGTAAAGAAACCTTGGTCTAGGAAAGCATAAAAATAATCTCAGGCCTAAAGTCCTCATAAATGATTTTCCAGAAACATTTTTATTGGATTTCAGTCCTTACCCAGCACCAATCTATTCTGAAGTGAATTTCCATTCATTCAGCACTTTGAATAACTACCATATGACAGGCTTTCTTCCAGGGGCTTAGATAAAGCAGGAAAAAAGGCAACTAAGACTTTTTTCTCTCATGAGCATTATATATCTGCAGCAAGACAGTAAAAACAATAAGTAAATCATAAATTTAAAAAATCATTTTAGATGGTGATAAATGCTAGGTGTGGGTAGTAAGACAGAATGATGGCCAGGGCTACTGGGATTCATCCTGTGAGTTGTGACTTGAGAGTTGAGAAGGAGCCACCTTGTGATGAGATAGGGAACAGGATTCCAGGCACTGGGGAAAGCAAACCTGAGTGTCTTAAAGTTAGACCACATGTTGTATAGTTGAAGAACTGCTAGAAGATCATGACTGAGGTTCAAAATTATCCAAGAAGGGAGAGGAGAAGTAAGAGATGAGAATGAAGACAGAGGCAGGAGCCAATTATTTTGAGGGTAGAAGCTATGCTAAGGGATATTTTATTTTATAGGTGAAACAAATCCAAGAAGCCAAATTGAGAAGGGACCTGGTATGCTCTAATATAAATATTTTGAAAAATTATTTTGTGCATGATGTGAAGATCGCCCAGAGGGAGCCATCATAGGAAACAGAGACACCATAAAAAGATGTACAGATGCTTATGATTGGGAATGGGGTGATAGCTGATGAAAGGATGAGAAGATTTTGGATGTTTTTTGTTTGTTTATTTGGTTTTTGTTCCTTGGGGGTTTTTTATTTGTTTGCTTATTTGTTTTTTTGTATTAGGGATTGAATCCAAAAGGACTTTTACCACTGAGCCGCATTCCCAGCACTTTGTGTTTATTTCTTTTGTTGTTGTTGTTGCTTTTTGAGACAGGGCCTAAGTTGCCCAGGGTGACCTTGAACTTGTGACCTCAGACACCTCAGACTCCCAGGTGGCTAGAATTACAGAAGTGTGCCACTGCACCTGGCTCTGATTTTTTTTTAAGAGAGAGAGAGAGAGAAAGGGAGAAAGAGAGAAAGTTAATTTTTTTCCTCTAGCTTTTTTTTTATTATTTTTTGAACAACCTTACACGATTTTAACAAAATAATATAAAATGTGTATAAAATGTGTAAATATTCTGGATATTGCAATTATCTCCAGGAGTGCCCC
>PVKS010036736.1:0-18927 GCA_004027875.1 Aplodontia rufa
GCCAACTGACCTGTGACCTGTTCACTCTAGAGGGGAAGCAGCCCAACACCTCTCCTGTGAGCCACCCAATGTCACATAAAACAGACTACAGCACCTCCACCTTAGACTGCTACACCCCACACACTCTAACACATGTACAGGATAGCCCACACTAGGTTTGACAGCTTTTACTCAGAAGGGCACATGATGCTTTCCCCCCTATCAGTGAATAATGGGGGCTGATGAACCAGACAGTTACGGACTGTCTCCTTTGACCCACCAGAAATCTAGTAGGTACATAGACACACCAAAGATCAGAGGGGGCCTCCCAGTACTCAAGAGGTAAGGCAGTATAATCACTACCAGGGAGAGAAAAGAGGTAAAGCAGAAGAATAGTGAGCATCTTCTAAAGGTCTGAAATCCTGATGAAATCCAAACCAGGGAGACACTCACCATAGGCTAGAAATTCCAGTTAGGAAAAACAATAAGACCAACTGATGCAGGAACAAAGATGAATTCACCAGAAAAATATGAACTCAGAAAAAGAATGGCTGGCTGTAGTTACCTAGTAAAGGAGCACACGGAATATCTTTATCAGACCAGAGTGCACTTCGAATCAGATTAGAGCCAATCCAAATATTTAAAGAATTTGGGAGCTCATGAAGTCCTCAAAAAAATGTTTTCAAGAAAAAGAAAACCTATATATGCAATCTTTTAATTTTTCTTCCCTGTGACCATCTGAAAAGAAGAGAAACCCATTTAGGGAGAAACTTACTAAAGGAGCAGAATCCCAGAATACAAGAAAAGAGAAAACAGTCTTTTGTGTGCCACAGCATCTTGGATTTAAAAGTGATACTTCTTTCTCTGGTCTTAAATCTGGGCACTTGCTCATGCAGCTGACATTTCAGATGGATAGTAGGCAGGCAGTTAAGGAGCAAGGAAAGCCACTGTTTTGAGAATGGAAGACAAAAATTTATACATGGGGCATTTTTTTTACCACTTTCCTTCTCCTTTTTTAAAGAAATAATTCTAGTTTTAAGATGGTGTTTTAGTTTATGTTTCCTTCCAGTGGCCATTTTTTTCATCCCCTAGATGGTTATCAGGCCAGGCTTGGTTGCAGAAAAATATCAGGCATTTTGTTTTCAGTATCTGAGGATTAAATTGATTCCCATTGTTCAAAAGACAGAGACAGTCAATCTGAGGAGGTATAAGTCCCCTAGTATATTATTTTGGGGGACTCTCTTCCATGGGATGTTACTTGATTGGTATGAAGTTATTAAGGATTTTCTTTTTAGATTACAAGCTTGAAAACAAAGGGTGAGCAAATAAGCCACAACTTGCAGATGTGTTCAAGCTTACTATACCACACTGTTGGAAACCAATGCAGGCACACCTTCTAGTACTTGATTTAGAATGGAATGTGTGGGAGGAACACCTTGGTACATCCATTTCTCTTGATGCCAGTACTATTGAGAAGCCTGGGGTATTGACAGACTCTGGCTTTATTTGTTACATGTTTATAACACAGTTTTTCCTTCTTCATAAATGCTGATCAAATAGTAATATGTTTATGTCTTGCAATTCTATGTAGCCATTAAAATCAATAAACTCCAAAATTCTTCCTCCTCAATGAAGAACCATCTCCCAAAGCCAGTGACCCTTTTAGATATTGCTGTTTACTTCGTTTTATCCTCATTATTATATATTTTTAGTAGAATATGTGGGAAAGATTTGCACACTCAGAATCAAAAGAATTTTAGTTTAATTATGGCTTGCCCTACCTACTAATTACTTGGTCATGAATAATTTGTTAAATTATTCTGTTTGTGACCTTAAAGGGTCTATGGGACTTTTAAGTGAGAAAACAGTTAATCTGTTCAGGTTTCATCCTGGATGAGGAAAGAACTATTTTCATCAAGTTTAGAAAAACAGTGATAGAGAAATTTAATTAGTTTTAATGATTACAATTTATGAATACCATTTGATCATTGTGTGTTCTCATTACCAACATATTTTTTTAAAAAAGAGAGAGAGGGACAGTGAGAGAGTGCGAAAGAGAAAGAGAATAGCAATTTTTATTTAGTTTTTTTTTTCATGTGGCTTTCGTTGCTCCAAGACCTAGTTGTGCACGTGATGCTGGGGTTCGAACTCATGTACTCACGCATGCCAGGCAAGCGCTGTAACCATGGAGCCACCACTCCAGCCCCTTTAACAACACATTTTTAATTCAAGAGTCCTAAAGATTGCAAAGGAGAATACATACATATTTTAATTAAATTCTCATGATGGAGGTTAAGGAAGTGTGATTTACTGTTGTTATTCAAAAGTGATTGTGCAAAACAATGGATTGCATTTCACACTACTGAATTTTATACACTTAGAAATAGATACAAAGGTAATGTCATTCTACTGGGTATTTTTTACCACAATTAAAAATTTAACAACACGTACACTATATTTACATTTAAAATACACTTTAATATAGTTGATTTTTTTTTTTAGAAAGAAGATGCTACAATCTCTGTATTTGAAGGATTGCTATGGGGAAGGTGGAATTTATTTTTCCCTGTGAATTCAGGTAAGAATAAGGATAGATATATTGAAGCTTGTGGGATAATTAATTTGGAACAATGAAAGGAAGAATTTACAAAGGCACGGAAGAATCCAAAATTATAAATGACTGTCTGGGAGGTAATGAATGCTCCTTCCTAGCAACTTAACAGGACGAGCGTAGCCATGGTTAGGAGCTTATACATAGAAGGTCTATGAATCAGGTCAGAACTTCAAAAGTTGCTTCAAAATTGAATACACTATCCTAAATTTTTCAGTCTTTCCCTCTTGTATGATTCTTTTTTTTTAAAGAGAGAAGGACAGTGAGAGAGAGAGAAAGAGAGAAAGAGAGAGAGAGAGAATCAATTTTTATTGAGTTTTTCACATGGCTTTCGCTGCTCTGACAGTTATGTATGCGGGTGCTGGGGTTTGAACCTACATATTTGCGTATGCCTGGCAATCGCTGTGCACTGTAACCGCCAAGCCACCACTCCAGCCCTTGTGTATGATTCTTAACTTAGGGTTTCACATCCCCACATTTACAGATACAGAGATATAATGTACAAAAAGAGGGCTGGCTGGATAGAGAAGCTACAGGCTCCTTCTAAGAGGAGAGGTAGCTGCTGCTCAGTTTCAATTGATATTATTAAAGACAGTTTCAGACCAGTACTGCCAGGTATTTGGGGCTATCAGAAAAGTTGGAAATCCATACTCCATGTGTATTATACTGATATTTGCTTATCAACAAAAAATTCCAGTAAAAACCTAACTGCTATGTTGACCAAACAGCTTTTCAGATACCCACCAGCTTGTGATTTCTGTACACAAAGTCAGAATTTGTCTCCATCCTTTCTTTTTTTAATGCGGTTGAAGAGTGACATCATCTGTGTAAAATATTTGTTTTTTCTACGTTTTTTAAATATATGGTTAACAACTTCAATTTCCTTAAAATGTTTTGATTTTTCTTGAAATAACAAAAATCATTAAGTGCACATGGTATCTCATACCAAAATGTTTCATAGCAACATTATTCATAATAAATAAAAGGTAGAAGCAATGTGCATCCATCAACAGATGAATGGATAAAGAAAACATGATCTATCTATAAAATGAATATTATTCAGTCATAAAAGAGAATGACAAGTTAGCAAAAACTAATACACAGATGAAACTTAAAAATATTATTCTAAGGAAGCCAAAGGTAGACACAAAACGTCACATTTTGTAAAAGTTCATTAATATCAAATATCCAAAAAAAGGAAAATCTATAGAAACAGAAAGTGCATTTATGTGTGCTTTGATTTGAGACTGATGATAGCAAATGAGCATAGAGTATCTCTATGAAATAATGGAAATATTCTACAATGAAAGATCTGCAAATTTTAAAACATTCTGCAAACCATAGAATTGCAGATTTTAAATGTGTGAAGTGTGTGATATGTGATTTTGGTCTCAATAAAGCTGATAAAGCAGTATTTGTTAACTACTATCACAAGTTTATTAATGGTGGGTTTATGCTCTGAGAAATGCAACATTAAGCCATTTTGTAACAGTTCCTATTGAAATGAAAAGCCCAAGTGTTTTTTCCCCTAACTTCCTGGTAAAAATTGTGTGTGTGTGTGTGTGTGTGTGTGTGTGTGTGTGTGTGTGTTTTCTTTCTTACTGAATTCCACATTCTGAGATTGGAAACTGAGAAGGGACCCACGAGCCCTGACAAACAGGAATTGTGACATGTTTTCTGTCTAAAACAGCTTAGCTAAATTTACGTATGTATACCTACTGCATCTGTTTCTATAAATTGAGATCACTTCAATATGACTGATGGAGAGACAGGTGAACTGCTTTTCACCCGTTCTGGCAAAATTATATTAAGTTTGATTGACCAAATCCAGCCATTCAGGATTCAGGCAGGTTCCCTGGCTTGGCTGCTGGTAACACAATGGCAACTCCAGTGACTGTCATGCTACTGTGGCTAGTCAACCCTGGAGGAGAGGAACTGGTAAGGACTGTCTCTGCAGCAATAAAACTTAGTTTTTGATTAAGGATTCTCCTCACTTACTCTTCAAACCAACATCAACTGCCCTTTGCCACTTTTGATAGAATGAAAACAATTTTTTTAGAAATCTGTGGACTCCAAGTTCAGCTATCGGTAAACATCCTTTCTTTTCCTGTCCTCTGGGGCTTCTTTTCCAATTCAGAGTTTCTCTGGAACCAATGTAGAGTCCTTTCTTGAACTGATATTTGACAAGAAAATTTGACTTTGCTTCTGACAGGAATTGTTTGGTGGTTCTAGTTTGTTTCAAAAAGACAATTCAAATTAGGAATTAGAGTGTTTGTTCAGAGATCTCTCTTGTGTAAACGAAAAGTGCTGATTCTGTCTTGGAGATCCCTAGAATTTTTGGTTGAATTATTTTTTGTTTCTGTACAGCATAGCCTATATATCTGAAAGTGCACTCTGATTCAATGAATCTGATTTATGTGTTTGTTAATTTGGCAATTGGTTGAACGGATGTTGAAAATTAGCTGCAGCAACAGAGATTTTTCTCTCAGCCTCTGAAGAGATGAGAAAATACTCACTTTGGCCCCCTCAGGGTGACTTGACTCAAGTCCTACCAGAAGTGCCAAGGCACCTGGCCTATCATGCCTAATAGCAGTCTCACAGGAAATTCCATTTCAGAAATATACACCCCGTTGTTGGGTTAGTAGGAGTTTATACAGTGTTTTAGTCAGCTTTTTCACTACTGTGACCAAAAAGACCTGAAAAAAAAACTATTGGAAGAGGAAAAGTATATTTTGGGGCTCACAATTTCAGAAGTCTCAGTCCACAGATGACCACTCCATTCCTCAAGGCTCAAGGTGAGACAGAACATCATGGCAGAAGAATGTGGAATGTGGCAGAGAAAAGAGACTCAGGACATGGCCGGCCAAGAAGCAGAGTAAGAGAGAGTGCTTCCTCACTATGGACAAAATAGTAATCTGAAAGGCACACTCCTGGAATCTATCTCCTCCAAGCACACCCTATCTCCCTACAGTTACCCAATTAATCCCTACCAGTAAATTGATGCACTGATCAGGTTAAGGCCCTTATAACCCAATCATTTCACCTCTAAGTTTTCTTGCATTATCTCACACATGAGCTTGGATGAGGGAGCACTTAACATCTAAACCAAAACAGGTTATCTAAGAGGGGCTAATAAGGGTATGGTCACCCCTGCACCTTGAGTCTCCCATACCTCTTGGTGTGTGGATCTTTCTGAGACATATAAGGAGGAATCTCTGGCTCCCTGGTGACACATTGGAAAGAATTCCCAAAAGCAGTACATCTTATTGACCCCAATCATCCTTACAGCATCAACTCTTGCTTCTGTCATTGAATGAGGCTTTAACATAAGTAATTCTAGATATGGGAGATTTCATTAAATCTCATTCAGGAAGAGTCCAGGGTTTCCTTAAATAACTATGTGTGATCACTTTAGTGTGAGTGTTTGTTTTTTATTTCCATTTTTTTCTCTAGTGAATTCACTTTTTGATTCTACATGCTTTAATTACATATTTTTGTTTCCCCTGATTGAAAGCTTTTGACTTGCCCTCTATCTATTTGGGTTTTTACTCTCTCTGCTAAAAAAATAAATAAATAAAAATAAATAGTAATTTAAGATTGCTGGGCATTACATGAAGTTCTGTCTTTGAGGTGTAAATTTTCTACGTGGCCTTAAATGAGTTTTACCTTTTGAAATGCAACCTTAAGATTTAAACACTGCTTGGTTTAGATCAGATCAACAGCCTGGCATTTTAAACTGACAAATGGTAACTCAAAGCTTTGAAATTTTCCTTGTGTGCACCTATATGCTTATGTTTACATATTGTTTGTTTGAATGGTACCAAATTTGCTTATAGATAAGTAAGCACATAACCTAAGAACTGTTAAATTAGTGCAAATGCCTTCTGGTTCACATGACTTAAATAAATCTTTGACAGTTAAATAATTTGAACTTGTTGGCAATGAGCTTATTTATAAGATATAATACATTTTTCTGGCCTGCTAACCAATTGGGATACTATTTATCTCTATATATTTAAGAGCTAATGTTCAGTGCTTTCTATGTGTACCAAGTTTTAGGATTTCTTCAAAAGGATGAAAGTTGTAATTTAAACTATACTTGATTTCCATGGGTAATCTAAAAATAGCTATTAAAGTGATAATCATTTAGAACAAACATTTATACATGTTCAATCAGTTTATAGAAAAACATTTGCTGTTTTATTGCAGTAGCCCATTTAGTATAGCTATTTTAAATAAAATTGATAGTTACCATTTACCTGTTGATTACAATGTTGTATTTTTTTATAAATATGTAGTATTTAACATCCACACATGATATTCATGGTTTGTCTAAAATAGTAATTGTTCAACATAATGGAAATTCACAAGTGAGACTATATAGTAAAATATCTAGACTGAGTTTGGACTGAGTTCTAAATATTTTATAATTGAGTATGATTTATAACACACTCAATTATTTTATTTGGTATTTCACTCTTGTTCCAGGCATGAGGTAAACAAAAAGAAATAACAGATGATTTTTTTAAAAGGTAGCATGTGTGTTTTCTGTTTCTAATCTCTGAAATAACAGCATTTCATAATTAACTAAAAATCATGGGTTTTGTTTTGAAATGATCATAAACCCTAGAAGTTCTTTCAGAAATTAACTCTCAGTCTGTCTAGATCTTCATTCAGTAATTTAAATGTTATAAACATTTCCAGAATTTTGAAAGCTTTTTCCCTCTGTATGGGGGATTTAACCTAGGGGCACTCTACCATTGAGCTACATCCCTAGCCCTTTTCATTTTTTATTTTGAGACAGAATTTTATTAAGTTGTTGTGGCTGGACTGGATTCTCCAGCCTTAGTCTCCTAAGTTGCCAAGACTGCAGGCATGCATCACCATACCTGGCCAATTTTACTTTGTTTATATTGGTTACAAGATAAATTTAACATGTTGAGTTTTAGACATTAGCTTTTGAGAGTAGTAACTCCTTAAGCTCATTTTCATGATTCCCTTGTGAGAAAAGGCTCATACTGATATATAGGCCTTAAATTTGTGATTGTTAAAAATAAAATGAATGTAAGGTAGCCTTAAAAGTCTATTTCGTTGTGTTAAAGAGGAAAGGCCATTTGCAGAGCTGAGGCAGTCACAGTGTTTTTCTCTCACCAGTTCTTGTGATCACACCAGAAAAGTTTCAGTCATATTTCTCAGAGTAGTCAGCTTGAGTTTATTAGAAAGGTTTGGGAAGGAGAAAAAGGTGCACTGTCAAGAGAAAGAGTGGGTCTTCTCAGAAAAGAGAATGACAGCGGGCTTCTCCTTTCTGCCAGTTTTATTTTGAGGGTTCCAGGGAAGTTCCCAGAGAGTCCTACACAGGTCCACCACTTGATTTTTTTCTTATAGGGAGAATGCATCAAAATTTCAAGTCTCTGCAATGAGTAATGACTGTCCAGGGCAACTTGAGGTCACTTTGGCCCGTGCTGAACAGTTTGCACTGGAATTGTTTGAACAGATTTTATGGCTGGGGGAATTATACTTATCTCCCTGATTTCTGGAACCTGCTCTGTGTAAGAGTTATAAAGTACACCCTTCCACCGCCTCCTGCCTTCCGAGGGTAACTTGTGTTCTTCTTATCAGCATTTTGGGCCTGCATTTCTCCTGCAAATAACAGGTCATGTACTGAGGAATGTAACATAACCTATTGACTTAAGCCAGGCAGGGCTGCAGGTAAAGTGCTTTTTAAAAGAAAGCATGTGGGGATCAGCATAGGGAGCCGTTTTACAGAATCATCTCCCTAACCTCATATTCTCACCACTCACATCTGCCTGTTACCTAACCATCCCCCCACCCAAGTACTTTAAGTCTCTAAATTATTGTAGGGTATTTGGGCAATGTTTAAATCTGGCAGCTTTCTGCTGAGAGGATTAAGTTGGATGGGAGAAGAGAGCACCCATAATCCTTGTTCTCTCAGGTGAGGCATGGACAGTTAAGGTTAGTTAGCATAGTACAATCCAGGGATCCATGATGATAGTTGCTGTGTGGTTGGATAAAGCACACATAGGGTAGGGATCATGCTAGGACAGCAATAAACAAGACAGCAAAGCATTATTGTTTGCAAATAATTGCCACAAAATCAATTAGCATTATCAGCAAGTCTCTGAAAATAATGAAGACAGTAACTAATTAATGCTTAAGGTGAGGTCCAACATGGCATTCATTTGTGAGTGGAGACTATGGAGTTTTTGAAACATTAGCAGAGATTTAGAAATATATACACAAAATTTAGTTTTTATAATGGCACAAGTGTCTACTTGAGCTAAAGTTATCTTAAGATATCTAACACCATCTGAACATGAATACATCTAATATACAAAGAATCCAGTAATAATTGGCATCACAATTACACAGATGTCCTTGTATTAGCTTAGTTCTAAACTTTCAAGTAAAATTACAATCCATAGTGTAGGAGAACTATAATCACCAGCCTATTTAGTTTAGAAGCACTGACAAAATTAAAAGGGTAGCTTTAAATCTCTTATAAGTTTAGGAAAAATTGCCAGTGATCAGAATTAGATTTATACAACATTTATACAACCTGAGACAAACATTTAGACTTCAGATGTATTCATATGTCTCATCCCTTGTATTTATAATATCAAAAACATTGTAATAATCTAAAATAACAGTTATTTAACCAGTTCTGAAGCAATCATTTAAGACTTTAAACTGTTGGTAAACAATACCTAATTCTTTTAAGATTTAGTTTCCCTAAATAATAAAAATTTAATAGAGGAAAGGGATTATCTTGATGAATAGGAGATCAATGTTTTTGAAAAATTTTGTTTTTGAACACACAGATTCTTATTTTATGTCAGTACATTAAATTTTGACCTTAGAAAAATCCTTAAATTACTTTGAAAATGTTACTTACAGATAACATAATCACATACACAAAATTATGAGGTTTACCTTCCACAACCCTTTAGATATTCTACAAGTTGTATGTATCCTAAGTTTTGTCCTGTTTCATTTTTTTAAATCTTGGACTTGTGGACAAAAATATTACTTTACCATGATACTTTTTCACCCAAAAATGTTTCCTTTTAATTTCCCTCAATAAAACATACTTATATACCTATAACTTTTTATATCTCTTATTTTCATTTGTTGACTCTTAAATTTATGTGTGGAAAAAATCCTTACACAAGGATTGAATTTACATAGATTACTCCTTTTCGATAAGATGAAATACATTGCTTTTATATACTTTAATCAAAGCACACCTGCAACTACTCATAGTTTTTGCATATAGAATTATATCTGTGAGTCAAAATTTTAACTCTTAGTGAACTTACTTTCATTTTAAGCTCAGAAACAAAGCAATTTTTTTAACTGTTTCCCATTTACCAACGATTATGAAAACACATCCCTAAATAGACTCTAACATAATTATATTGTCTTACAGAACTTAAGAAATGAAGAGTACCTGAATTTACATTCATCAGTTTATGTTTTAGTGTTTCAGTTTGTAAATTAATTCGATGTTCTTTCTAACAAACACACCTTTAAATGTTGAGCTCATTTAAATTAAACCTAATTTACTCATGAAAACCAACATACCAATTAAATATCTGGTAATGAAATATCTGGTCCTTTTTTTCTTTCAAAGAAAAATCCTTAGAGCAATGAACCTTATACTTTAAATATTTTATAGAAATAAACACTTTCTTCATTGACTGACCACATTATAATATAAGGTTGTGGTAACAGAAACAGTGTGGTATTGGTATCAAAACAGGCATGAATAGAACTGAATAGAATAGAAGATACCAAGACAAACCTTCAAATCTTTAACTATCTGATATTTGATAAAGGGGGCAAAAGCATAGTGTGGAAGAAGGACATCCTGTTCAACAAATGGTGCTGGACAAACTGGACAGCCATGTGCAGACAACTAAAAGTGGATCCTTACCTCTCACCCTGCACAACAATCAAATCAAAATGATGCAAGGATCTGGAAATTAAACCAGCAACTACACAATTACTTGAAGAAAAATTAGGATCAACACTACATCACATAGGTGTCAGTACCACCTTCCTTAACAAGACTCCCATAATGCAAGCGTTAAAGCCAAGAATAAATAAATGAATGGGATGCCATTAAACTAAAAAGTTTCTGCACAGCTAAAGAATTAATCAAGAGTGTCAAGAAAAAACTTACAGAATGGGAGAAAATCTTTGCCTACTACGCCTCCAACAGAGGACCAAAATCCAGAAAATACCAAGAACTCAAAAAACTGAACACTAAAAACCACAAATAATCCAATAAATGGGCTAGGGAGCTAAATAGAAATTTCTCAACAGAGGAAGTCCAAAAAGTCCATAAATATATGAGAAAATGCTCTACATCACTAGCAATCAGAGAAATGCAAATCAAAACTTCACTGAAATTCTACCTCACTCCTGTCAGAGTGGCAAAAATGAAGAATATGAACAATGACAGATGCTGGAGGGGTTGTGGGAACAAAGGAACACTTTTATACTGTTGGTGGGACTGCATGCTTGTATAGCCACTCTGGAAAGCAGTGTGGAAACGCCTAAAAAAAACTAGGGCTGGAACCACTTTATGACCCAGCTATCCCATTCCTGGGTATTTTCCCAAAAAGAGCTAGAATTGGCATATTACAGAGATACAGCTTCACCAATGTTCATAGCAGCTCAATTTACTATAACTAAACTATGGAACCAACCCAGATGCCCCCATTGAACGAGTGGATTCAAAAACTGTGGTACATATATACAATGGAATCCTACTCTGCTATTAGAACAATATCATGGCATTTGCAGCCAAGTGGATGAGATGGAAAAAAATATGCTGAGTGAAATATCCCAAACTCACAGACTTAAGGGCCGAATATTTTCTCCCATAAGTGGAAGCTAGAATACAACCGGAAACAGATTAATAGTTGGCTAAGCTAATAATAACCTCAACAGGATGAATTTTTACAGGAGCAAGGAGAACCTTGCCTATGATGCTGGGGGATGAAGGGAGGGTAGCAGGGAGGGGGGCTGGGAATAAAATGGATATAAATGTAGCTGGAGGGAGGGAGTAGGAGGATTATTAACCCAGTAGGGAACCTTTAACTTCCATAAGAAGCTCAACTAACACGGGAGTAAAGCAGGGGAAATATGGGATGGGGGAACCCAAAGAGGGGAGACCATGCAATGGCATCAGTCTCGGCTTGCTTTGTCATTATGAATGTGTTCATGATTGTGTGGCAACGATTCCCTCCTATGTGTAAGACTATATTGAATGAATTTTAAAAAAAGAAAAGAAAAAGAAAAACATATAGGTTAGTAATTTCAAAGCCATTTTTATTTTTATCTTTTTAATCAATTTAAATTGACCTTTGTATTAAAGATTTTTTGAAGTCACAAGAATTAAAATACATTTGTATGAATTTTTAAAAAGTTTATGTGCACTCATCTATCTGTAAGACAATTTTGGTACCATGTAAATGATATATAGATACAAACACATATACAACATACAATTCTTCACAAATATGCAGAAAAGCAAACAGAAAACAAAGATTTTCAGTGTTTTGCCAGGTATTAGATGCCCACAAGTAGGAGACAAAAGAGCTAAGATATTTAATATGCAGTGTTTCTGTCAGATTTAACACTTTGGGAATTAAAATAACATCTGTGATAGACTTTTACAGTGTGACTCAGACATGAGGAGGACCTGTACTTTTGGAGATGTTAGGAGTAGAGTCTCTCAGCCTTTATGGGTGTTGAAATCAAAGGTTAGGTGGTCATTCATCCTCTATGGGGTCAGATTTACTCCAAACATCAATCACCATTTATCTCCCTCCTTTGTACTCTCCAAAAGAAAAAGATCAATTTTCTTTCAGTTTCCAGTGAATTTGAGAGTTAACCTTTGAGTAATTGAATAAAGGTGGCAGAAAAAAGAAAAAACAGTGAAACACACACACACACACAAACACACACACATCAGACAAGACAAAACAAATCAGAACAAACATTAGTTTATGTGCAAAGAACCAATGAGGAATTCATCAGAAAAAAATAAGCTCAAAAATGTCAGAGTTTTTTTTAACGTTAAAAAAATGAAATGGCCATAATATCTCTGAAAAGGAGGACACAGAGCATCAACATCAGACCAGAGGGAACTTTTTGATCAGATTAGATCAGTCCAGACATTTAAGGAATGTGAGAGCCCATGAGGTCCAGGAATTGACTGAATCTTCGAAAAAGTTTCTCAAGAAAAACAAAACTTGTACTTATGTGATTGTGCATTTTCCTTCCCTTTTGTCACTGTTACATGTGGAGAGAAGAGAACATCATGGGAAGTGGGCATCTGAAATTCTCAGGCTCAACATTATCTTTTTATTTTATCATGAAGCTGACTTCCTTGAACTTGGGCAATTATTAGGTTGTTCCTAAGCCAGAGTATAAAATGTCCTTGGACATCCCCCAAAGACCCCATAATTTGTCACAGCTGGTGTTTCCAAACCCTTTTCCCTGAATCTTCACCTTTCTCTAGCAATAAGGAGGAACTTTCTGAGAGAGATGAATCTCAGAGTACAAAAGAGGAAACAGCCATTTATGTCCCACAATGACATGGATTTAAAATGGGCATTTTTTTTTTTACTCTGATCTCAAATTGGTTTGGGCTGTTGCTCTTGCAGTTTACATTCAGATTCACTCCAGAAGGATATATATCAGTCAGGCAGCTAAGGAAAAGCTGTTGTTTATACCCTGAGAAGCAAAGGGCATTAAATGGGCATCCTGACCCAAAGACCTAGAGGAGACCTCTTTACCTTAAACGTGAGTTAGACTTCTCACCAACGTGAGTCTTTAGTGAGGTCCTATGATATTTGATTGGTCCCAAAATAAAGATGAGAGTGTAAGAGAGAGAGAAAGAGATCTTTTAACCCTAGAAGACACCACATTCAGTAATCTTGTGATCAGTGGTCTTTAAGCTACACTATAATGTGTGCTAGTCAGTAACTCATAATTACCAGTGGGAAAGATCTGTTTGCCAAAAGGACTAAAAATTAAGACCCCAGCTTCTCATTCTGTAAGGACCAGGGGCTACCAGATTTTGAAAACATGTTTCAATTTTGCTAGGGTATGCCTTCACCAGAAACTGTCAGGTGTGCTATATCCTTCAATCACAGAGAAACTAAGGTATAGAATAAAGATAGCTCAGAACAGGCAAATAAAACCTGGAAGGAACACCAAAAGTTAAAGAATAAGGGGCAGTCACAGAGCTGAGGCAGCCATGGTGGTCATTTCTTACCAGTTATTGGTGTCACGCCAGAAAGATTTCAGACATATCACTCAGAGTATCAGGCATGAGTTTATTGAAGGGATAGGGGAAGGGAAAGGGGGACACTCTCAAGGGAAAGAGTGGGTCCTCTCGGACAGAAAGATGGTGTGCCTTCTGGCCCTCCATGTTTATTTTAGAGGTCCCAAGGAAGCTTCAAGAGATTCCCACTCAGGTCCACGTCTTGACCTTTGACTGATAGTAGGATTATATCTAAATTCCAAGTCATTGCCATACACGATAAAAGTCCAGGGAAATGCAGATTACTTTGGCCTGTGATGGCCAGTTCTGATTGGAACCTGTTCTTACAGACTTTATGGTGAGGGAGAATTATCTTTATCTCCATGAGTTTTGGAACCTGGTCTGTATAAATGATTCCCAATTTATAGAATTATCCCTTTAACCTCATATTTCCACCACTCATGTCTGTCTGTTACATATTAATTTGATTTTATGTTTTTACAAAAGCAGTTCTCTTACTCAGAGTTAAAAATATAGGGCTTATATAAGAATTCAGATAATTTCCACTTCTGGTTTTACATTTTCTATACCAATTATGGGGGTTTTCTTTTTCTAATCATCAAGGGGCTTCCCTAAAAGCAGTTTTAAATAGATCTTGTGCTACATCTGATGTCACTAATCTAGGGAAGCTTCAAAACTGAAGATAAAATAAAAGTTTTCCATGATGAACCAAAGATAAAGGAATTTATAATTAGAAAGCCTGCACTACAAAATATTCTCAATGAACTATTTTGTGAAGCAGTAATGAAAACCCTCATAGAGAGGCATAACACTAAAAGAATAGCTAATCAAAGAAGAATCAAATCCAATTTAAACACTAGAAATAAATCAAAATGCAGGATATAAAAATCATCTTTTAATAACATTTGATGTAAATGGTCTAAACTCTTCAATCAAAAGATAGATTGGCAAATTGTATTAAAAAACAAGACCCAATAGTATGCTGTCTGCAAGAGACTCAACCTCATGTGGGACTAGTAAACAAGTAGGGGTTGCTTTTCTCATAACAGATAAAGTGGGCTTCAAGCCAAAATTAATCAGAAGATACAAAGAAGGTCATTTCATACTACTTAAGGACAGTATACATCAACAGGTTATAACAATCATAAATATTTATTCCCCAAACAAAGGAACATTAACATACACCAAACAAACCCTTCTTAATATTAAGAATCAAATAGAGCACTATACAACAATTCTGGGTAACTTTAACATGTCTCTCTCATCACTGGATAAATCATTCAAACATCAAATTAATTAGTTTTTTCACAGCAAAGCAAAATGAGGAGTGCTAAGAGAGAGCCTACAGAATGGGAAAATATCTTTGCCACCTGATTCTCAGAGCATTAATGCACAGGTTACACAAATAACTCAAAAACTTAATAGCAAAAATACAAATAACAAAATAAATAAATGGGCAAAGTAACTAAATAGATACTTCTCAAATGAAGAAATATAAGTGGTTAACCAATATATGAAAAAATGTTGAACATCTTTAGTTAAGGAAATGCAAATTAAAACTATATTGAGATATCATCTCACTCTAGTCCAAATAAATGTTGGCTAGGATGTGGAGGGAAAGGTACACTTATACATTTTTGGTGAGACTGCAAATTAGTGCATCCACTCTGGAAACCAGTATGGAGATTCCACAAAAAACTAGGACTAGAATGGAATCACCACATGACCCAGGTATCCAACTTGTCTAAATACATCCAAAAGATTTTAAATCAGCCTACTACAGTGACACAGTCACAACCACATTTATAGCAGCACAATTCACAATAGCTAAACTATGGAGTCAAACTAGATGCCCTTCAACAAATGAATAGATAAGGAAAATGTGCCACATATACACAATGGAGTATTAGTCAGTCATAAAGAAGAATGAAATTATGGTATCTGTTGGTAAATAGATGGAAATAGAGACTATTATGCAAAGTGAAATAAGCCAGTCCCAAAAAGTCAAAAGGTTTATATTTTCTCTGATCTGCAGAAGTTAATCCAAAACAAGGGGAATCAATTTTTTAAAAATACAAAACAAAGATCAGTGGAATAGAAGAAGGGGAATGACGGGAAGGGAAGAAGGGTGCAATAGTGAAAGACAGTGGAATGAATTTGACCTAAGTTTCCTATGTACCTATATGAATATACTGCAGTGAATCTCACCATCCTGTATATCCACAAGACCCTAACTTAAAAGAAAACTGTAAGTAAATAGCAGAAAGATCAGTAGAGAGAGGGAAGGGGACAAGAGTAGGAAAGAGGGAAAGAAAGGGGAACTACTGGGGACTGAATTAGAACAAATTATATTCCATGCTTTTACAATTATATCAAAATGAAGCCTAATGCTATGTATAAAAAATTGAACCAATACAAAATAAAATCAAAATGTAATGTGCAGTTATGAAATCAAAATCTAGTTCTTTATATTTAAAACCACAAGGATTTCTTAAAATATTGATCTGTTCTTAGAAATCTTTACAAAGTGGCTTAAACAACAAAAATTTTGTTTTACCAAGACAATTTTCTGTTTTTTTCTTTTTTGCTGATTTGATTAGGTTTTTGAATGATTTTTTAATCAATCTGTACTTAAGTCCCACAAGAATGAGTGCTTTTTGAATATTTATTCATTCTAAAGTCACTTTTTGGTTTATAACTCAGCTTAAATTCACTACTATTTTTACAATGATGAGATATGTTTTGTTGATATAAATATCCTAAAGTTTTAAGCATCTGTGTATGGATATAATGCTAACCATCATGAATACTGTCAACATAAGTGTAGTTACTTTTTTGCTGAGGTGCTAAATTCTATATGTACTTGTAATACCTTATACATTGTTTTTAGTCATTTTTAGATAATATGAGCAATGTCTCTGTAGTTATTAATAAGAGATAACCTTGTCTTGTTCACCTTACATCTCAAAATGAATGTGAAATTAAAGACACTAATATAAAATATGTAAGGCTGACTGTTTTTTAAAAGATTTCTCAATTATACTGTTTACATTATGACTTAGGTTGAAAAGTATGTTTAAGACATGATAATGTATGTATGTATTCATGTACATATATTTGTAGTCTTAATTTACAAATAAGCAATAATTCTTATAGTCTGCATTCAAAATTTTTACACCTCTGTGGAATGTATCTAAAAAATTCTAAAGATGTTGTAAAATGTGATGATGAGCTTTCTGCCCAAATGGTAATTAATCTTTGTTTGCATAAGATAGGATCTAGCTAACAGGTACTCTTTACTGCAAAAATTTGAAAGAACTACTTAGTCAAGTTGGTTTTCCTTGGTTAGATAAAAATGATAAAAACTGAAAGAAGTATACTTATTAGTTCAAATTCACTAGACAAATTAGAATGGCTTTGCTCTCACTAGTGTCAAAACTCCCATCAGTGGAATTCTATGTGAGTTTAGCCTAAGAACTGCTACTTTTAAACTTCTTATTCAAAAGAAAGGCAGTAATTTGATGCTGATTCATAAAAGCTTACTCTCCTTCTAACTTGAGGCCAATCAGATCAAAGAATAGGAAAAAGCTCCTGCTACATGGAACCAAACTACTTGAAAAATAATTAATAGTATCTTCAGAAGAAATCATTCATCAACGAGGGAAATTACAGTCACTTGTCAAACCCCACCAAAATCCCCAGCGAGGTTAAAGAAGGGGTTCCTCCTTGAATTAACATGGAAGTCCATCTGTAGGCAGAACCATTAAATATTTCAGACTTTGACTTCCAGGAAAAAGAATTTGGCTCCTTGTGCTTCAAAATTATTTGATGAGATCTACATTCTAAACTAATCAGGGAATTATTAAAATGGAAAGCCCAAATTGTCACCCCATCCCCAGCTTTCTGAAAAAGTTAATTTTTACTATCTGAATTTCCTCCAGCTGACAATGAACACACAGAATCTACCATGGGGCCCAGGCAAACAGGAATTATAACATATTCCTTGGCTAGCACAACCTAACTAAATCTACATTATATATCTCTTAGCTTTTGTTTCTGAAAATTGTAACCACTCCTCTAGGACCAATGGAGAGACAGACAAGCAGTTTTCCCCCTGTTCTGGTCAAACTGCAATAAATTCATTTCTTTTTTCTGTACTGGGCATTGAAGCCAGGGATGCTTAACCACTGGGCCATCTTTATTTGTTTGTTTGTTTATTTATTTATATATAGAGAGAGTTATTTTTTCAGGTTTTTGTTGTTGTGTTGTTTGTTTGCTTTTCCTCCACTTAGTTGTGTATATGGTGCTAAAGTTTGAACCTGGGTCCTCACACATGCCAGGCAAGTGCTGTACTACTGAGCCACCTCTCCATCCCCTTTATTTTGAAATGGTCTTACTAAGCTGCTGAAGTTCTCACTAAGTTGCTGAGGCTGGCCTCAAACTTCCAATCCTCCTGCCTCAGTCTCCTGAGTTTCTGGGATTACAGATGTATGCCTACTACACCCCTAGGCAATACGGTGTGTGTGTGTGTGTGTGTGTGTGTGTGTGTGTGTGTGTACTTAATCTCACCCTCCTTTTTTTTTCTTTTTGAACAACCATACAAGTTTTTAACAAAATTATATAAAATGTGTATAGTTTCTGGATACTATATTTACCCCCCAGGAGAGTACCCCACCCACCTGTATCCCTCCCTTCCCTTACCCACAATATCTCTAAAAAAGTATTAAGCTGTATAACATTACACCTTATCTGGATTTAACACATGATAATGGACCACCTTTCTGAATAGCCAGGGTCTACTTCCAACCTCCACAGATGAGGGGAGATATTCGACCCTTGGATCTCTGGGATAAGCTGATATTACTAAGCATAATTTCTTCCATAGCCATCCATTTACCTTCAAAGGCTGCAATATCATTGTTTCTAATTGCTGTGTAAAATTCCATGGTATATATGTACCACAGTTTTCGGATCCATTCATCCAGTGAGGGACATCTGGATTGTTACCATAGTCTAG
>PVKS010036737.1:0-19110 GCA_004027875.1 Aplodontia rufa
TAAATGAGATGATTCCCATTTTGTAGATGAGGATATGGGGGCTGGAGAGGCGAGATGTCAGGGTTGTGTGGAGAACAAAATACAGGCCTCGACCTGTCCTCTGGGCTCAGGAATTGCATGTGGGAGGCTGACTACCCCAGTTGGGCTGGTGGCCCAGCTCCTGCAGGAGCGTGAGCTCTCTCCAGCTTCATCTGCCACTTGATCTGGCAAAGTGGAGGGAGCCAGCCTTCCCTGTCCTGGACCGCGGAGCTGCTCTGCCCTGATGTAAAGGAGGTACAAGCTGGTCACCAACAAGAACTACCAGCGGGGGGGGGTGCTGGGTCTTACCCTACTGTCTGGAAATTGTGGGCTCTCTGGTGCTCGCTAGCAAAACCCCATCCATTGCCCACACACTAGATCGGACTTGGTGCGGTTGGTATGAGGAAGACCCCGGCTCACTTTCTCCTAGGGTGGGAGTTGGGCATTTGGGGCCTGACTATAGGAAATATTTTGGAGCCATGCAATTTTCAAAAGCCTCTTAAATCAGTCCTGTCACCCATTCTGCCACATCTGACTTTTCGTAGGAAACACAGGATTCTAATTTTATCCCCATAGAACCTTGAAGAGGGCACTTGTAGACAAATTGAGGGCAGAGGTCACTTATTTGGTACCTTTCCTATCTGCCTCAGGGCAGAGCTCTTAGGAACCCACTGATTAGCTCCAGTCTCCCCTAAAATGCCCGGGTATCACCTTAGAAAAACAAATGACCAAACGCGCAAAGACCTTGTGAAACCAAGGCCGCCAGGTTTGGCCCCAGGACCTGGGATGGGGAATGAATGGCATGCTGGAGGACACGATCCAGACTGGGTCCTGCTTCCCCTGGTGCCCTTCCTGGTGGGCTCTCCCCTCTGTGAGGTGCTGTGTCCTTCTGGCTCTTACATGGTTTGGGGCAAGAGAGCTGGGGGTGGCAGGTGGTCAACCCCCAGCTCATGTTTCTTGCTCTGTGGCCTTTGATTAGACACTTCATCTCATTGTGCCTCTGTTTCCCCATCCGTGCTGCAGAGCCCATGATGGTGCCTGCTTCCTGCTCCAGGGAGCCAGGGCACAGCACCACTGTGACCAAGATACCTCTGTACCTCAATCCACTTTGAAACCAATCCCATTGCAAAGAGGAGGCCTCCAACCCTGTCAGCATCTCTGTCACTCTCCTTGCTATTGATGTCTCCATCGTCCCCCCATCATCACCCTGTCGGTGACCTTCCAGCAACCCTGGAGCTGTCTTGCTCCACCACTGCCTGGCTATGTGGCCATGGTTCACTATTTTACCTCTCTGAACCTCAGCGTTCTCATCTGTAGCGAGGACTCAGGCTGCTTGCACAGCCATCGGGAAGAACAGATCACAAAATACAGAAAGACACCTGGCACACAGTAGGTGGCTTATACACATTAGCTCCACCTCCTTTGGATTTCCTAGCACAATTGACATGGGTTAGAGCTTTGAAATATTAACTACCACAACAATTCTGAAGCTCAGAAGGACAGGGACAATCTAAACAGAGGACATGGAAACCTAAACAGCAGCCAGCCGCCCTGACAAGTTTCCAACAGGATCTCAGTCAGAATCCCGCCACCAGCACGCCCCCCTGGAAATCAGTGTTGGTCTTCAGTTTCCTCTTCTGTATTCTGGGGACACTGACACTGTTTCCTCACAGGTCATGGGAAGGACATATGAAGCGATGGAGACGCGCCAGCACCCACCTAGCACAGAGTGGGGCACACACTGTAAGCCAGTTCTTCTTATTGAGGTGTGAGGGAACTATTCCCTTGGGGGGACCCAAAATGCTCTTCCTGTCATAAGATATGCAAGTACAGTGCTGCCTCCCCAGCCCAAAGCCTCCCCCAGGATCCTCTCTGTCCAATCAGAAAGAGACAGAGAAGACAGGGATGGGACAGGAGGGGGCCGCAGGCGGAGGACTGGCAGATTCTGTTCTTTAATTTCCCTTAGGAAACTGAAATTAGCCTAATTAGGTCTGCCCCAGTCCTGAGTGCAGTGGGCATTGGACAAATTTAGAAGCTATTGACAGGTGGGATGGGCAAATGCTGATAGCCCCGAGTGAAACTGAGACTCATTGACTCAGCGTCTGGAAGGCTCTTTCCCCACCTCTGTCGTGATGACCAGGATGAAGGGACGGCCTCCTGGTTTATCACCTCGCCTCTAAATAGCTCCAGGCTCGGGCTCAGTTTCTTATACATTGGTGCTGCAAACAGAGATCACTTTCCCATCCCGCAGAGGCAGGAGGCAGGGTCATTTGGGGTCAAGCCAGGCAGCCGCAAGGAGGT
Source organism: Aplodontia rufa (assembly GCA_004027875.1). Lineage (NCBI taxonomy): Eukaryota > Metazoa > Chordata > Mammalia > Rodentia > Aplodontiidae > Aplodontia > Aplodontia rufa. The sequence continues at coordinate 2,320 of PVKS010036737.1, forward strand.
GGCATAAGCAGTTTTGGGGGCTCCCGCTGTGCCAGGCGCTGCCCCGTGTCTTAGCCCACTTCATTCTCACCAGCTCCCTTGTCCCCATTCTATTCACAGGGAAACTGAGGCCGACTCACTGGGCTGGGAGGATTCTAGATCCCACGCACCTTGTGCTTGCTGGCATCTCTTTCTCGAAGGTCGAGCCTGGTGGCCCTGTGTCCTGCCTACAGCCCTCAGCAGCGGAAGGAGAGGGATAAATGGAGAGGGAACATCTTTCTGCCCCAACTGCTGCTCCATTTTCCAGCAGGACAGTTACATAAGCAGCCTGCCTCCTCTCCCTGCTCCATCTTATCTAGTGCAGCATAAGGCCGGAGCCAGGGAAAGTGCACATGGGAACAGAGAGGAGCAGATTGCTAAGCACTGGAACCATTTATAACTCCAGAGTCTCAGCTCAGCTTGTGGCAGGTGGGAGGTGGAGTGAGGAGACCCAGGTCCCACTCGGTCAAGGATTTGCACCCACTGGGCCTCAGTTTCCACATCTTTCAATGGGGTTCACAGTCTCTGTCCCCTAGACCTCCTGGGGGTGCTGTGAGGGCACAATTAGATGCCAGCATACATTGTCCACCTCAGGGTCCTGCTGCCAGGACTGTGGGCTGGCCCGATTGTCTATATCCCGCCCTGCTTGGGAGTCAAATCCTGGAGGGACTGGCAGGCTGGCATCACAGGGAGGCGGGGAGAGTGTCTTTCCCCTCTTCTCACTTCTCTCCCATCTTAGAAACTAGACTCATTTTCATTTCTGTTGGGGATTGGGATTCCACTGCTTCCAAAAGTCTTTGAGGCAGCTTAAAAAAATGCATTCACATAATTCAGAGGAAAGGGATCATTTCCAGAACATTCACTTAACTGCACCAAGCCTATGCAATCAGTATTTTTATCCCCACTTTACAGATGACAGAACAGATGCCCCATGGCAGGAGACACCAAGGCCACTGCAGGGGCGGTCCCCACAGTTTGGTAGGTTCAATATTCTCCTAATTCCAGTGTGAGCCAGAGCCCGTTCACTCCATCCTCCTGCATCCCATGTGCTTAAGGAGAAAAGAGAACAGATTTTGCCTGAAGGAAGCAAAAAAGGTAAATGCGTTTGTGCACAGGAGTGGCTCAGTCTGCTGCGGTCAGGCAGAGATTTAGTAAAATGCTCTTGAATTGGAACAGGAGAGCAGATCCAGCTCTGGGATTTGTCACAGGGAAAACGGACCTTGGATCACCTGTGTGCCTGTGAATGTGGGGTGCGCAGGGTGTCTACAGCCTCGGGGGAAGAGTCCCAGGTTGGAGCTGGAGTTTGGGTCTCAATGCCTCACGTTACTCTGCTTCCCTGGGCCTCAGTTTCCCTGTTTTACAGTAATAAAGGCAGCTGGTAGAGTTATTGTGAGGTCTGAAGGAAGGAGAAGAGGTAGACCTGAGAATAGCCCCTGGCTCTGGGAAGTAGGACTGGGTGTAACACAGGCACTGAGTTCAGTGAGCCAGGCTGGGGACAAATGCCCCAAGCAGGCAGAGTAGCAGTCAGTCCTGGTGGGACACAGAGCCTCAGTCTTGACTGTGCTACTCAGTAACCTTGAGCATGGCACTTAGCTTCTCTGTGCCTCAGTTCCTCACTTATAAAATGGGAATAGTGGACAGGAATGGCCCCTGCTTCCAAGGACTGTCTTCAGGCGGTGGCTCTCAAAGTGTGGCTCCCTGGACTACCAGCGCCACCGGGTAACTTGTTAGAAATGCAAGTTCTTAGTCCCCACCTGAGCAATCAGAAACTCCGAGGTGGGGCGAGGTCATCTGTGCTGTGAAGAGCCCTGGGTGGCCTGATACTGGCTCCAGTCTGAGATGCATTGCTGCGAGGGGCGGGACCTGTCACGAGTACATCTGCCTGTTTTGTGGCTGGCCTTTGCGCTGCCACTGGGCACTTGGGCACTGTCCACATCTTTCCAGCTTCTCTCTCCTTTCATGCTTTAAACCCTCCACTTGACAAGCTTGGCACCAGCCTTTCAGGGTGGCTGTTGAGAATCAATCAATCACATCTAGAAAAGTCTTTGAGCTTCCTGGAAGTAGTCGCCCCAGAGACAAGAATGGAAAGGGTTATTATTAGAACTTTGTCTCCTTCCCCCTCCTGCAACCTGGGATCTTAAAGAACCTGGGAAGTAGCACTCACCTTAGAAGGACAAACTGGGCTTGGAACAGACGCAGTTCTGAGCCTCCCAGCACATGCAGCATGCAAGCCCCCAGACAGTGGCACAGGTCTCCAGCTTTGGCCTGCAGACAGACTCTGCCTACTCGCAGGGGTTACGCTTCCTCCTCACTTCAAACCCGAGACTGGATGAGGGTCTGTTCACTCATCCATCTGTCCATCCCTATGTTCATCCATCCATCCATCTACCCTTTCATATAACCATCCATCCATCATATGTCCATCCATATGTCCATCCATTGTCCCTCCCTCCCTCCATCCATCTATCCATCCATATGTCCATCCGTTGTTCATCCATCCATCCATCATATCTCTGTCCATCTATCCATCCATCCATGTCTATCCATCTGTCCATCCATCCATATATCTATCCATCCATCCCTATGTCTGTCCATCAATCCATCTATCCTTCCATATTTCCATCCATCATATGTCCATCCATATGTTCATCCATTATCCATCCATCTATCCATCCATCATCCATCCATCCATGTCTATCCATCTGTCCAACCATCCATATATCTATCCATCCATCCCTATGTCCATCCATCCATCCATCATCTGTCCATCCATCCATCCATCCATATGTCCATCCATCCATCTATCCTTCCATATATCCATCCATCCATCCATATGTCTGTCCATCCAATAAACACACTTTTCTTGAGCTCCTACTATGTGTTAGGCCCTATTCAATGCACTGAAGTCAGAGCTGAAGAAAACAATGTCCCTGCTCTGCAGAGCTGATATCCTGGTGAAGGAAGGGGAAGCCAGCAGTCAGCCCATTCATACAATCATCTTGTGCTCAGTGAACTCTGGGCGAATGAACAGAGCGGGCAGCACAGGGCATGTGCTCTGGCACCTGACAGACCTGACCTGGGATCTTCATCTTTCCTGTGCTTGGCCATGGGAGTATGGCAAGCCCTCTATGAGCTCAGTGTCTAGAAGGTGGGGATGGTGAGAGTGCCTACCTCAAAGACAGCTCAGAAGATTAGAGGAGGGAAGCACGTGCACACACGAGTGCTCCTTAAAGTTGGTGGTCGCTTAGGGCCACTCAGCTAAGCCTAAAGCCCACCTCATGGTCCTGTGTGCAGAGACTCATCTGGCAGGACACTGGGGGAAACCCAGAACTGAAAGGGACCCCAGGGGTTGGCTGGTGTTGTGACACTGGTTTTAAAACCCAGACCCCAGGACAGAAGGAAGCATCCTCAGCTGGTAGGTGGGCTCGGGCCCTCTGGGCTTCATGGGGAGCTGCAGCCAAGTAGAGTCAGCAGTGAAGCTCAGGTGCCCTGCAGAAGGCTCTGCCGCGACCCCCCCGCCTGCGGGGCACCATCACGCCCACCCATTCGGAGCAGGGCGATGGGAGTGGGGGAGGGCAGTCTGCATCTTCCCACTGTCGCCCACTGTCTGGGGTGATCTGTGCTCGTTGCCTGTTTCTTCCTTGGCCTTTGCTTCCCGGTCACTAGAGCTTGCCTACACTGTCAGACGCACTGTGTTGAATCCTGGCTCTCACGCTTGCTGGCCAAGTGACCTTGGACTCCCTGACTGCCCCTTCTGCATCTGCACCTGTCCTTCCAGGTAAAAGAGACGGCACTGTACAGAGACCAGCACCGGCCCGGCCACACACCGTGTGTCCAGCTAATTGCTGTCTTCTCTCGCTCCTGTCAAGCCAACCTCCTCACCCCTTGCTAAGTGTGCCCTAACTAGTCCTCCCTTACACTAAGTGTGTCCTAACTAGTCATCCCTTACGTTAAGCATACCCTAACCTGTCCTGCCTTATGCTAAGCGTGCCCTAACTAGTCCTTCCTTATGATAAGCATGACCTTACTAGTCCTCCCTTACGCTAAGAATCCCCTAACTAATCCTACCTTATGCTAAGTGTGCCCTAACTAGTCCTGCCTTATGCTAAGTGTGCCCTAACTAGTCCTGCCTTACCGCCTTTGTGCTGGTGACAATGATTTTCCTGGATGCCCCTCCATTGCTGTGGAGCCCACAGCCTTCAAGTCCATATAAAGTGCCCCATGTCCCCACCTGCACCTCTCTGCTCTAACTCGAACAGGTAGAGCATCCCTAACACAAAAATCTGAAAGCTGCAACTTTTTGAGTACCAGCATGATGCTATGCAAGCATTCCAAAGTATGGAAAACTCCAAAATTTGTTACACTTTTGATCCCAAGCATTTAGATAAGCGCTAGAGAAGCGATACACATCGACAGTGCCATTTGTTTATAGAATGGTAAGCAATGTGCAGGTAGAGTAAAAAAGTATCATAGCCAAGCACGGTGCTGCACCTCGATAATCCCAGCCACCAAGGAGGCTGAGGCAGGGAGATGGCAAGTTCGAGGCCAGATTCACCAACTTAGTGATGACCTAGGCAATTTAGCAAGCCCCTGTCGCAAAATAAAAAATGGAAAGGACTGGACATGTAGATCAGTGGTAGAGCACCCCCGGGACCAATCCCTGGTACCAAAAAGAAAAAAATTACAGCTGCTGTCTATTGAGCACTTACTAAGTGATAAACACTGCACTGAATATTCTCATGATACCATGGGCAGTTTACAGATGAGGAATCTGGAGCTCTGGGGCTCAGGGGCACCTGAAATTGGATCTAATTCATCCTCACTTCCCCTACTGCTGAGCACCAAGTAGCTACTCAGTAAATTCTGTTGTAAGAATTTACCTGGCTCTTTTAAGACCTAAGTATGGCTGGGAGGGGGAGGGGGAGGCAGGGAACCAGCCTAGGGGCTCCCCTGGTTTTTCTTCATTTAGATTGTCTCAGCAGCCAGCCTTGCAGACCCTGCTCGAGGCTTCTGAGCTGGGGTTTATTGACTGCAAAGAAAAATGGAAGGCAGGCATGGAGGCTGGAGGTAGGGTCATGGTGGAGCCAGGGTTTGGGGTGGAGCTGGTGAGGATGGGGGAGCAGGGAGCCGCTGCCACTCATCCAAGTTACCCAGAGCAACTAAGCTGCCCATACCTCCCCAGCACCCTCCACTCAGGTGCCTTGAAAACCACCTCCCTCCTTCCCAGCTGCAAGAAGGGTAGCAGGAGTCAGATGGTCAGGGCCCTCCCGGTATTTGACCTTGAGAGAGAGTCTCTATTCTTGTTTCCGGCAAAAAATAAACCTTAATAAACTTACAGCCACTTTCAGAATTTTTAGACTTTTCTCAAAGTAATTTTGTGTCTGCAGCCACTTAATTTCCATAATCATCCCAAGCAGGTCAGAGGATAAGCTTGCACACCCCATGTGCCAGGCAAGGGAACCCAGATGGGGACAGGTGACACATTCAAGGTCACAGCTGGTGAGGGTCAGAGGGGAAGCAGAATGGGGGCCTGGATGTTTACGCGGTACCTGCTTTGGGACAGGTATAGGCCAGAGGCTGGGGATACAGGGATGGATGCAACTTTTCTCCTACTTCATTTTAATTAGTTGATCGGTACACAGCATCTGCTCTGTGCCTGACTCCAATCTAAGCACTTTCCACATTAATACGTCCGATCCTCAAGACAACACCGTGAGACCCCCTTTTACCCTCAGTTTGAGACGAGAAAGACAAAGCCCAGAGTAGTTATGTAATTCACCTAAGCCCCAAGTCAGGTGGCTGGGAAGGCTGGGATTTGAACTCAGAGGCACCTACACAGAGTTTTCTCTAATACCGGCCAGAGCAGACGTCAACACCACAGACCACAGACACGTGCAGATCTGATTCTAAATTCCTGCTCCACCGCCAAGTCTTGGCTCTTTGAGTTAGACCAAGCACATCTGTTAGGCCATCTCCGAAATGTGATGGTAGGAGAGATGACAGTTCTGGGATACTTCCCTGGGAGTAGCAGGTACAGCAAATGGATAAAGGTGTGGGATGGTGGACTGCCAGCCCCTCCCCAGTGCTCAGAGCTAAGTCTGAGAACCAAACTTAAAAAACTTGATTTTCCTGGCTCTCCTCCAGTGCTGGAATGGTATATGTGAGTGGAGCTAAAACCTGTCGAGGCTTGAGTTTACAGGACACCTGGATAAGATGCTACAGCGGATAGGAGATTAGGAATTTCCACACCAGGAATTTGAGCCTATGTGAGCTGGAGAGTCCTCAGGGATCAGTCAGCCTCATCTCCTTGGGTTACAGAGAGGAGCCTCAGGCTCAGAGAAGGAAGCACCGCCCAAGGTCACACAGCCAGGGCAGGCAAAGTCACAGGGACCAAAATCTGGGCAAAGTATTGGGGAAATCCCAAATTCCCCTGGGTTCCCTACCCAGTGTGTGTAGGAGATCCACTTGGTTCAAATTTAGAAATATATGACAGTTTTTCTTTGCCTGGCAAATGTAATGGGTCACCCTTTCCTCCCTATCTCCCCTTCCTGGTGACAGAATTTTTAACATCCAAACATCCCAGAATCTACAATGTGCCCAGAACCCAAGCCATGGCTACCCACCATCAACCCCGATTTTGCCGTCCCCGTCCTTGTCTCCAGCAGCCATGAGCGTCTTAGTTTCCTTAGCAGACAGGTCCCGGGCATCTGGGGAAAAGCCCTTTAGGATGAATCTGGAGGAGCAAAGGGAGAGAGATGAGGAAGGAGTCAGGCCAAGGTCACCTGGTAGGAACATCATGTGGCTGGTGGACTGGCGTCCGCGTGCAAAGAAGGGCAGCTGGGACAGCAGCAAGCAGTGGGCATGCGTGCCCCTGGGCTGGCTAGGTAGCCTGGGCCGCACCTGCGCCCTTGTGAGCAGCGTGGGGACTGACAGGCTGGCTGCAGGGTCGAGCCTACTTGATGGGGGGTGGAACACCTGCATTTCTTTATTCAATAGCCACGAAACATCTTCTCTGAAGAGCTGTGCTGGAAACTGGGCGCACCCTGGTGATCTTAGAAAGCCACCAGAGTCAATGGGAAGGAGGTCTAGTACTCCAAGGGAGACGTGTGGTATGATGGATACGGAGAGGGGTGCTGGAGGACGTGGGGGCCCCTCCTGCAGGCAGGGGAGGAGTTGGCAGGCTTCCTGGAGACCCTGATGCATGGAGCACAGGGAGAGGCTAGCTGGGTGTGTGCTGGGTGTGGGCGGGCAGGAGAAGGTTCTAGACTGAAGATACCCTTGTGGGATGGTCAGGGGGAAAGATGGATAGGTAGGGGAAGTGCTGTTTAATTAGGAACCCTCTCTCCACACCCTCTTCCTTCTCTTTTTGACAAAATCTGAGGCTGTCTTGGCCAGAGTGACATATGGCACATCTGGGTCAGCAGACATGGGCCAGGTGGCTGATGCAGGGGAGCAAGGGAGGGCTCTTCCCCGAGGCAGTTTTGCATGTTCCTAGTCATCTCCTTTTCCTCTTTGCTTGGCTCCAAGGAACCCAGAATTCCCACAGCTGGCTCTGCATTCCTAGCTTGCCCAGTGATTGCTCCAGACACCCTGGTCCTGAAGGGGTGGTGACCGCGCATGGGCGGAAGGTGCCTTTCACGGCTCAAAACCAACGCAGAGCTAACAGGAGTGAGGGCTAACAGGGGTGAGGGCGCGCCTGCCCTGCGAGGGAAACCGCCTCTCCGTTTGTACTGAATTATTAAGTAGCACCATTCCATTAGCGATATTAAGTGGCTATAATTTAACCTAGTTACTTGCACTCTCAGCTCAGGGCTTGGTTCTTCTGGAAGCAACAGTGCCCTGGGGCTGAGCGCTGCGGTCACACAGCCTTACTTTGTGCAAAGGGGGCAGTGACAAGGGCAGCTCTGATGGGGACTTGGAAGGAAAGGTCCCAACAGCTGCCCTCCCTCGCAGAGCGGCAGGCTGCCCCCCCTCCGGCCTCCGTTTACCCCAGCTCATCCTCCTCGATGAAGCCACTCTTGTCTTTGTCCAGGATGTGGAACACCTTCTTCACGTCCTCCGCGCTCTTCTTCTTCAGGCCAACCATTTGGAAGAACTTTTTGTGGTCAAACGAGTCCACAGCTGAGGGGAGGAGCCGGTCAAAATGAGGACAGAGAAGGGGTCTTAGGAAAGGTGGGAGAACGGGGTGCCAGTGGTGTCTGAGAGCTCTATAGTCAGGTGTGGGCAATGGAAGCCATCAAAGAAAGGGTGCTCTGGCCAAGGTCACCCTGGAGGCAAAGGGGTAGGCGCCTCTTAGGTCTGCCCGGTCCCCTCGCCTGCACCTTTTGCAAATGGGGCAGCACCAAAGGACCAAATGGAGACCCCTGGCCTCCCCCGAACCTTGTCTCCAGGAAGCCCTCCTGGTGGTGTCTGGGTGGGAGCCAGCCTGGGAATTGAACCGTGTTGGGTGGGGGAGGGGCGACCTCCTTTCCTGGCCACACAGAAGAGCCACATCCAGAGGACAAGTGTCTGTCAAGGTCACAGAGGAGGAGGAGGAGGGGAGGACCCAGAAGTCCTGCCTTTGTCTCAGAGATCCATTTCAGTGGCAGTGTTTGTGAATGTGTGATGTGCGCATGGGGTGGTGTGTGTGTGTGTGGTCGTGAGTGTGTGTGGTATGAGTGTGTGTGGTGTGTCTGGGGTATGGTGTGTGTTTGGGGGTGTTTGTGAGTGTGCGTGGGGTGGAGGTGGTGGTGTGTGTGTTGTATGTGAGTGTGTGCGGTATGAGTGTGTATGTGCTGTGTGTAAGCGTGGGGGGGTGTATGAGTGCGTATGGGGTGGAGGTGATGTGTGTGTGTGTGTGTGTGTGTGTGTGTGATGCCCAGTAAAGTTTTCTCTTAGATGTAACAAGGTGGCTCAAGGCTACATAAGTGGTCATCACAGTACCCTGACAGGGTGACAGGGCCACTCCCAGAGCTTCCTGTGCCCAGGAGAGAAGGTGCCAAGCAGAAAGGAAGTGGGAGTCCCTGCCACCCCCTAGTTTTCTGTCTTGAGCTCCTTTTTAGTACACCTGGAATGGGGTTCAGTGCCACATGGTGGACTTAGGTGTGGGGGAGGGGCAGCTGTCCAGAGCCATGTTCTCACCTCAACTGAGTTGGAGGGAAGGAAAGTTGCTCTGTCCGCCTCTCAAACTAAGGTAGGGGACACAGATGTGCAGGCCACCCCAGTTCTAGTTCCTCCTCTGCCAGGCTGGATGACCTTGGACAAGTCTCTGTTCCTCTCCCAGCCTGGGTTTCCCTCCATGGTGTTAGGGAAACGAGAAGGTCAGCAACTAAGCACTAAGTCCCCTGCAGCTTGAAGAGGTGAGGAAGCGGGACTGCCCTTCCCAACCTCTTGCGAGGGTGGAAGTGGGGTCGCTGAGGGCGCACTGGGCAGAGCTGAGAGCCTGCAGCGGGAAGGTCATAGAGCCCCTGGTGAGATAGCCCCAGGTAAGGGACTTTGAATCCCTAGCAGGGAGCTGGCACAACAATGGGCCACCGTCTTTCAGGAAAAAGTCTTTTCCGGAACAGGGGTCCAGAAAAAGGTTCCTTGGAGAGAAGGCGGGGCGCCTCCAGTCCCCTCCACGAGTCTTAAAGAGGAGATCCCCCGAGCGCACAAGAACCCCAAGTTTTCTCCTTCGACCCTGGTTTTTGCCCTTGGTCCCTGAGTCCCCCAAGCGTGGCCACCCTTCCGCCCTTCCTTGCCCATGAAGTTTCCTTGCTCGGCAACCTGCCGCGAGTCACCACGGGCCCGCGGAGTTTGGGAAACGCCTAGGACCATCCGGCCCCGACCCGGCCAGCGCCCTGCAGGATGCGTGGGCTGAAGGCTGCAGAGGACTGGCCAGGTGCCGGCCCCGGGGATTCAGGGGCGAAGGTGACGGATGAAAGGAGAGGGATGGGGAGGGGAGCGCGTTCTCACCAGTAAAGGCTCCTATTGCCTTCTTGATGTCCTCAGCGCTGAGCAAGTCTGTCATCGACATCCTGCAACTGTTTGAGCGGGCAGAGCAAGTGCGAAAAGATTAAAAAGTGCTTTTCTCATCATTTCTGCTCATATGACCAGCGCTGCAGTGCTGCGCGCCAGGCGCACGCCCGCCCGGCCTGGCACGGCGCCAGGGGGCGCCTGGCTCTGCGCGCAGCCGGAGCCGCTCAGTCCCGCTGCGCCGCCGCGCCCGCCCCCCACCTGCTCCCGCAGCGGGGGCCCGGACCACCGCAGATCCCGGGGACTGCGACCAGGTCGCCAGGGGAAGCAGGATCCAGGAATTTAGGGGACGCCCGCGCCATCAGCCCGGTCTGGAGAGTTCGCCTGCCGTCAAGGGCACGCTGGAGGCACCGCTTGGATCTGGGCCCCTCAAAGGACATCCTTTGGGGGAAGATAATGAACACGCAGGATCCAGCCTGCTTCCTGTAGACCCTCAGCTTGGCACCCATTCGCTCCGCTCCTCCACAAACCTCTTGTCTGTCCTTGATGCAAATTTATGCTGCAAAATCTGAAAGCTGAGGTCAGGAAACCTGACCCACTGGCCCCAAGAAGGGCGGTAGGAATGGACAGATGGGACCTGCTGAGGCTCTTGGTGGTGGAGCGGGTGAGGGGGGGAAGAGGGGGAGCTCCCTCCCACATCTGACCAGGGCTGACCAGGAATGCGCTTTCGGAACCTGACCTGACTTTTTTTCTTTCTTTTGGGCTAGCTTGACTTTTCCAAGAGCCTATCCTGGATCTCCATTAATTACTCTGCTGGTCGTCCCAGTCCCAGAATCTGAGATTGAGACTCCTTCTGCCCCACAAACCTCTTTGGGGAAGCTGAGGGTGTGGAGCCTACCTGGAACCTCCGTGCAACTTCCTGGGTCGCTGGGGTTTGCCTGGGGGAGAGGTGACACCTTCAGAGTCCACTTTCTAGTGACCAAGCAGACTGCATGGTCTTAAAGCCACCTCTGGGAAATGGGCACTTTCTATCTTTATGCGGTAAGAGAGCAGCTGCCGGTCCCTGAGATCTCCCAAAGGTTCTGGCTGCAGCGGCTGCCTCCCGAGGGTGTGGGCATTGGAAGGGGATTCGGGGGGCTTGGACCTAGATCTGGGGTTCCACTAAGTCCCCGTGTGACCTTGGCTGGGGACCTTCCTCATCTCTGGGCTTCTCCCTCCGCAGTGTTGGATGTACTGGTGCCTTGTTAGTGGGACCTTCAGACTCCAAGTTTGGGTACCATCAGGTGGGCAAGGGCTGGGACTCTAGTGGCCCTAGGTGGTGGGGACAAGGGACAGATGCCCAGTTGCCCAGTAGCTCAAGTTCCCTGACACTCACTGTCAACACTGTCTCCCAGAGCTTGGTCCTGGATGTCTGCCCTTCCTGGAAACCTTAGGAGTGGCTGGCTCCAGCTGTCCCCTCCCTGTGAGTCAGCTCCTTCAGGCCACAGCCAACCATCTGGTTTCCAAGGCGCTGAGGCTGTAGCTCTTGGCTGGCGTCTCTGGGCATGAGGCTTCCCCACCCCGCCCCCATTGCCCTGGCCCCTGCTGCCCATGCTGCCCTGCCCTGCCTGTCGCTGGGCTGCTTACTCCCAGGCTCTGCTTGGAGTCTAGTTGGAGAATCTATTTCCTCAGCTGGAGGGTGTTGGGTGTACAGATGGGGGATCTGAGGCTAGAAAGGGTCTGAAATTGGCCGGAGGACACACAGTAAGGCAGTGGCAGAGCAAGGCCCGCCCCAGGGTCCACTGTCCTGGAGTCCAGTGACCCCCTTAGTGAACCTTCCCAGTGCCCAGGACCTAGCCCTGTTGAGTCCCATGCATTGAAGCCACATACTGGCTCCTGAGGAGTCCCCAAACCCTGCCCCTGGGGCAAAGCCTGACTTTTCCCCTCCTTCCTCTCAACTTGATGTCCCCTCTGGGCCTGAGTCCCCTCCTCCTGCCCTTTTGCCCTCTGGGACCCCTCTAATGATATCACGAGAGTTCACTGGTGTCTGGCTCCTCCCTAGTGTTCTACAGTTGGGGACCTGAGACCCAGCCAGGGGGAGGGACTTGCCCAGGTCACTCAGGAGCCAACAAGGTGAACTTAGGATTCACACTCTCAGCCCTGGACTCCACAGCTGCCCACTCTCAGCACCCCCACCCCGAGGAAGGGGAGATGTGGCTGTCCCTGCCAGCTGGCCCCATCCACTGCATCCCTCCATCCTCCAGCCTCTGCAGCTGCCACTCACCTTGGGTGGGAGTGGACGGCTGAGCCTGTACTGATAAGCGGGGCTGGTGGGAGATCCTGCGGGAAGTGAGCCTGGTGGTGGGTGGCCACTTAAGTAGGCTTCTGTGGGGCTATTTTGGGAGGTGGCGCACCCCAGCCTCCAGCCCCCTCCCCTTCTGGTGTCAGGTACTCCCCAGTCCTGGTGCTGGGTGTCTGTATCACATTCACCCTCCCTGGGCCCACTGAGCCAGGCCTATTAATAACCCTTGGCCTCCCTGCAGCACCAACGTGGAGGCCGAGCAGGGCTGGCCTCTTCCATGAAGCCTTCCCTGACCACTGTAGGTAGCAGCAGCGCTTCCTTCCTGCAAAACTTGCCAGGAAAGGAGACAGAATGGGAATGGTCCTGCGTGCAAGGGACTGGGGCCAGCTTCCTAAGGGCACCTTACCTCCTCGCTCCACCTCTGTGGCTCTTGTAGCGACGAGGAGATGCAGAGGTGAGGATGCCACATGCCTGCTGCTCACAGCTGAGGACCTGCACTGGGATGGCCTGTCCTGCCCTGATCCAGGGCCTGGCAGCAGGAGGCACCTTGCATGTCCTGGTTCAGATCCCTTTCTCTGTGTCTTAGTCCCCCATCTGCAAACCACACTCAACTGGGGCCAGCTGGGCTCTGTATACTTGAGGGGGTCATGGACCCTCTGAAGTTGTATATAGGGTGTCAGACGCGAAGGCGCCTCTGTGGAGCAAAGGCCCATTGCTTTCAGGATTTGCAAAGGAGTCTCTGACACCGTCTCGGACAGAGGATGCCTGACCAAGAGGTGTGTTTTGGAAAGCATGAATGAATTTAGCAAATATTTATTGAGCATCTAACATGAACACCATGAGATGTTCCTTTCCTCAACCCTGTGAAAGGAATCTCCAACGCACTGTTACCGATGCGGGAGCCCAGCTCTTGACTGCAGCCTGGGAGGCCCAGCCTCCGCGTGGAGGCTGTGTGGGAGGGAGGCTCCATCTTCCCTGGTTGACCACTGGCTTCATGGCTGGGAAGGGCAGAGGGAAGACTGGAAAGGGAAGCTGGGGCTGGAGGCTGGGTAGCATGATGGTGGCAACAAGGAGGAGAACCTTCCAGACTCAGGGGCTGCTGGATGAACCAGATGGGCAAATCCTAGTTGACACTAAGTTATCCAGCCCAGGTTCATGGCAGAGAGGAGGAGCTGTTTCTGAGATGGTGCAGGGAGAAGGTGGTACCGAGGGCCCAGAGGGGATGCACAGGAGGTGAGGATCCCAGGATCCTTGGGCTGGTTAGGCAGAACCAGCCGCAGTGGCAGACCAAGGCCAAGGTGGCTCCGAAGCCACAGGGTAGGGAGAGGGCAGCCTTGTGCAGTGCCTGGGGAGCCTAGGAGGTTTTCTGGTGCAGAGGCCTGGGAGGGCTGCTCTGGAAAGAGGCCAGGGCTGGACACAGGGCTTTAGTTGACCTGGAGTTGAAGGTGAGGGCATGGCTGAGCTCAGGGAGGCAGGAACACCGCAGAGGCTTGAGGACTGGAACTTGGGGAAGACCCCCAGGTGAAGCCTGGGAAGCCACACTTACTTGAACATGGTGCTGGGTACAGCGTACACAACATCAAACTCTAATATCCTTTCAGGCTCAGAGAAGTTAGGCAATCTGCCTCAGGTCACAGAGCAGAAGGACTTACACCCAGGTTTCTCTAACTCCAAAGTGGTTTCTCCTTTCTACCATACTGTCCTGCTTCTTTGACAAGAACCATGAAGACTGGGAACAGCACCCATCATGAGTAAATCCTTGGGAACCAGGATGTCCTTCCTCTCTGACCTCAAAGGTCTTCTTCATGTACTGTGATTCAACAAACCTAGATGGGAGGGTCTGAATTGAGGGTGTGCATTTATTGAGCACCTAATGTGTGCATATGATCGCACTTCATCCTTATATAGTTCTCAAAGGTTTAAAGAAACGGATTCTCACAGAGGTTTGATGACTTGTCCAAGACCACATAGCTGGAAGGCAGGTGGACTGAGATTTAAACTTGAGTCTCACGCATTCTGAAGTATCTTTTATCCACAACACTTGAAGTAGGATGGGGGTGTCCTACAGCCTGACAGACCATCTGAAAATATCACCCAGTTCTTTTTGCTCCCAATCTTTGATAATTCCTACACATGCCAGGCAAGCAGGCCAACCACCGAGACTCTAGTCCAGCCTCACCCTCTGAGGAGATTTATTGATCCATGCAACTGAAAAGTCCAGGAAGGGGGCTGGAGCAGTGGCTCGGTGGCTACAGCACTTGCCTGGCATGTGCAAAGACACAGGTTCAAACCCTAGCACCCACGTACACCACTAAGTGCCGGAGCAACGAAAGCCATGTGAAAAACTCAATAAAAATTGATTCTCTCTGTCTCTCTGTCTCTCTTAAAAAAAAAAAAAGTCCAGGAATGTCAGTTTCAGGTGTGGTTTGATCCAGGACACAAACATAGTTACGAAAACACTTTTTCCTGCCTGTTCCTAGCAATGCCGCACACGGCCTCCTACTCAGAGCGGTCAATGTGTGCAGGAAGAGGACAGTTCTCAGCGGAGCTGGCACATGTTCAGGTCCAAATCCTGGGGAAAGGGGTGCCCACTGTGGTGGAATCCTGACCAAAAGCCCCAGGGGCATCTCGTTGGCTATGGGCAGCTGGGCTGGGTCCTCCATCCACTCTGAGCCAGCTATGTGGATCACAGGGTAGCCTGGGCCTGGGTCATGAGTCACCCACAAGCCCAGAGCAGGTGGAATGTCAGACCGTGGGAACTGCATGGGGAGGGCCCTGTCGCTGCATGGAGGTGTGGGATTGGGCCGGAATCCTTTGAGGTGGGTCTTGGGGGCGCTAGGGACGTCCCCTGATTCTCGGTGAGCTCAATGCTGCATCAGACTCCAGAGAATGATTTTCTCTGGGATCCAAAGTTGCTGTTCTGGGCTTGAGACCTTTAACCCCCTCCTGCCCCCATGAGAACTCCCAGGCAGTAATGGTGCCCAGGAGAACTTTCCTCTAGCTTCGAACTTCTCATTCTGAACAGGGATGAGGTACTTGGGTAGATGGGTGAATGTTGCATCCCCACACTGACATGCCCCTTTTCTCCCTTTGATCCTAATGCTGTGCTGGCCTTCAGGGGGACACTTCCACACATGCTCCAGAGACATGTATGTTACTGAAGTAGATCCCATTATCCTTTTTTAAAAGCATGAATGAAGCTGGAGTCCAGAGAAGTCAAGTTACTTACCCAAGATCACATAGCACACCAGGATGAGAGCCCTGTCTATCTGCCCCCAGTCATGTCCAAAGGCTGCTCTGGCCTCCTGACTGGTGGTGGCAGAGGCCAGTGTGTGTCTCTGCTGCCATCTGCCAGGAGCCAGGCGTTCAGCTGTCAGCTTCGCTGGTGATATTTCATTAGTTCACACTATTTCCACCTGCTGCGCTGGGAACAGCATACAGAGCTCTTCACGTCCCAGACCCTGGCAGGCTGGGTGGACGCCGAGGACCTAATGATACTTATGAGGTCAGCCCACGGGATGACGTGGATTAAATCAAAGGAATCTGAGCCCCGTGTCGGAGAGCAGACCCCGGCTGGAGCCCTGCTTCCCCTCCTCCCCCACTGTTGAAACACAGTTTCCGCAGGGAGGGCTGCAGGATGGAGGGGCACGCAGGCCACCAGCCCTGGGTCCCCACCCCGGCTCTGCCGCTTCCCCTGTGTGACCCTGAGCCAGTCATCTGCCTCTCTGGGCCTCGGTTTTTTTTCTTCTATAAAATGGAGCTGAGGAGGCAGCTGTGTTGGAGGTCACTTCTGAGACTGTCACCAAATGAGAAGACTCAGGGTGGCTTACGGACAGGAACTTGGAGGACCAGCGGGTGCCACGCCTGGCCACCTGTGGCTCTCCTGAAGCTCTGAGACCACGACTCAGTTCCCTGCTGGGAAGGGACAGGGGTGGGGTCTTGGACCCACTATGACTGGGAGAGGGCTGGGGCTCTGGTAAGAGGGGTCGGGGCAGGAATCCCAGGTGACAGTAACTCCCGTCCATTGGGTCTGTGTGCTCCCCATCTTAGTGGTGCTCAGGGGAACCTGGGGAAGGACTCTGGTCCCTGCGTGGGCTGCAGCCATGAAGGGGAACGAGGCACCCGTGGTCCTGGCTGTGGGCTTTGGGAGACTGGTAGGGACCAGAGGTGGCCTCCCCGGGCTTCTCCTTTGTTGGCTGCCCTGGGTGTAGCAGAGGCTGGTGGGGGCTGCACACACGGGGCTCCCAGACCCCAGGGAACAACTGCTGCACCAGGAGGAGGCGCCACCACCTCTGGGGCCGGTGCTGATAGATGGGGTCCTGTTATCACCCCAACAACCATCGTCTTGTACAAAGACTTGGGGAGATCACGACAGCAGTGTGTGCCTGTGTGTGCTGTGTGTGTGTCTGTGTGTGTCTGTGTGTGCAGTGTGTCTGTGTGTGTGTCTGTGTGTCTGTGTGTGTGTGCTGTGTGTGTCTACGTGTGTCTGTGTGTGTCTGTGTGTGCATTGCATGTCTGTGTGTCTGTGTGTGCTGTGTGTCTGTGTGTGTCTGTGTGTG